>JAOTOL010001464.1:62500-135000 GCA_034440575.1 Imbricaverruca yamaguchii | reverse complement strand
GATAGACAGGGAGACAGAGAGACAGGGAGACAGAGATACAGAGAGACAGGGATACAGGGAGACAGAGAGACAGGGAGACAGAGAGACAGAGAGACAGGGAGACAGAGAGACAGGGAGACAGAGAGACAGGGAGACAGGGAGACAGAGAGACAGGGAGACAGAGAGACAGGGAGACAGGGAGACAGAGAGACAGAGAGACAGGGAGACAGAGAGACAGGGATACAGAGAGACAGAGAGACAGGGAGGTAGCCGGCGACACTGACACTCAGCCCGTGGATGCCGTCCTCGCCAGGCTGGCCTTTGATGCCTTTGCTGGTGGGACCGCCGTCTCCGATGTCTCCCACCGGACCTCGCAGGCCGTCTGGACCTGTCCCCGGGGCCAACAGGTCAGCGGTCAGTGGGCAATGGTCACATGCGTGCAGGTACCGCCCTCTCCGCCCTCTCTCGAGCTCCGCAGCCAGTCTGGACCTGTCCCCGAGGCCAACAGGTCCGGTCAGTGGGCAATGGTCACATGCGAGGTACCGCCCTCCCCCTCTCTCGAGCCCCGCAGCCAGTCTGGACCTGTCGCCAAGGCCGAGAGGTTAGGTCAGGAGGTCACTCTCGAAGGTCCCCTCTCGAGCTCCGCAGCCAGTCTGGACCTGTCGCCCAGGCCGAGAGGTTAGGGGTCAGAAGTCCGACTCCGAGCCAGTCTGGACCTGTCGCCCAGGCCGAGAGGTTAGGGGTCAGAAGTCGCTCTCGAAGGTCCCCTCTCTCGAGCTCCGCAGCCAGTCTGGACCTGTCGCCCAGGCCGAGAGGTTAGGAGTCAGAGGTCACTCTCGAAGGTCCCCTCTCTCGAGCTCCGCATCCCGTCTGGACCTGTCGCCCAGGCCGAGAGGTTAGGAGTCAGAGGTCACTCTCGAAGGTCCCCTCTCTCGAGCTCCGCATCCCGTCTGGACCTGTCGCCCAGGCCGAGAGGTTAGGAGTCAGAGGTCACTCTCGAAGGTCCCCTCTCTCGAGCTCCGCATCCCGTCTGGACCTGTCGCCCAGGCCGAGAGGTTAGGGGTCAGAGGTCACTCTCGAAGGTCCCCTCTCTCGAGCTCCGCAGCCAGTCTGGACCTGTCGCCCAGGCCGAGAGGTTAGGGGTCAGAGGTCACTCTCGAAGGTCCCCTCTCTCGAGCTCCGCATCCCGTCTGGACCTGTCGCCCAGGCCGAGAGGTTAGGAGTCAGAGGTCACTCTCGAAGGTCCCCTCTCTCGAGCTCCGCAGCCAGTCTGGACCTGTCGCCCAGGCCGAGAGGTTAGGGGTCAGAGGTCACTCTCGAAGGTCCCCTCTCTCGAGCTCCGCAGCCAGTCTGGACCTGTCGCCCAGGCCGAGAGGTTAGGGGTCAGAGGTCACCATCGAAGGCCCTCTCTCGAGCTCCGTATCCCGTCTGGACCTGTCGCCCTTGCCGAGAGGTTAGGGGTCAGAGGTCACTCTCGAAGGTCCTCTCTCGAGCACCGCAGCCAGTCTGGACCTGTCGCCCAGGCCGAGAGGTTAGGGTTCAAATGTTGGGGGTCATGCGTATTTGCTGTGTACCACCATGCCTAGATGCTTCATCATGCTGTTTCTAGCATGCAGGTATGAAGATATTTCTCCTCAGGGCACATCGCATGAAGTTGGAGGTGTGACTCCAGATAAAGCATCTGGACGGACTGAGGTTCGATGTGGCATCCTGCCTATATTTGGCATATGCTTTTGCATAGGCAAGAACAACTTTTCGATATGAAGTTTGTAATCACCCGTGCTCAGTTTTTCCCGTTCACACAGATAGACAATAGCGAACCACGTCCATTCTGCCCACGTTTATTCTGTCCACACTTCCCTCCCATGTAGCGCTATTACTTCCCCTTGTCCTCAGCTCTCTGCCAAGTAGCACTGTCCTTTCCCTTGCTCCCTTTCTGTGCCACCGCCACCGCCTCTGCCCCTCCCCGCCAAACTGTGCTGTGATCGTCTTGACCACACATCTGGATACAGCCTACCTGCCTGCCTGCCTACCTGCCTACCTGCCTACCTGCCTGCCTGCCTGCCTGCCTGCCTACCTGCCTACCTGCCTACCTGCCTACCTACTTACCTGTCTACCTGCTAACCTACCTACTTGTTTACCTGCCTACCTACCTAGCTGCCCACCTGAGTGCCTGCTTGCCTGCCTACCTGTATACCTGCCTATATGTCTACCTGCCTACCTGCTAACCTGCCTACCTGACTACCTGTCCACATGACTACTTGCTTGCATGCCCACCTGCCTACATGCATATACAACTATCTACCAGCCTTCTTACCTGTCTACCTGCCTACCTGCCTACCAGCTTACCTGCGCACCTGCCTGCCTGCCTGCCTGCCTGCCTATATCGTCACCTGCCTATCTGCCTACCTGCCTGCCTTCTTACCTGCCTACATACTTACCTGCCTACCTACCTACCTGCCTACCTGCATATCTGCTTACCTGCCTACCTGCCTGCCTGCTTACCTGCCTACATACTTACCTGCATACATACTTACCTGCCTATCTGGCTGCCGGAGATGTCATACCTGGCTGCCGGAGATGTCATACCTGGCTGCCGGAGATGTCATACCTGGCTGCCGGAGATGTCATACCTGGCTGCCGGAGATGTCATACCTGGCTGCCGGAGATGTCATACCTGGCTGCCGGAGATGTCATACCTGGCTGCCGGAGATGTCATACCTGGCTGCCAAAGATGTCATACCTGGCTGCCGGAGATGTCATACCTGGCTGCCCTCGGGGACCGACTCTTCCTGTCGGGCCCGGAACTCCGTCGTTTCCACTGAAGCAGGCGCAGCCGGGCAGACCGAGAGGTCCGCGGGGTCCTGGCTGGCCGGGCAGGCCCTGCGGCGGTCAGCATGGCCGAGGTCAGCGGCCGCCGGCCATACCGGCGGCGCGTGTCAAATGTCCCGGGGGGAAACACCTGCCGGTGAGCCGCCGCCGACCCGATCACCGGCCGCGTCTCGAGTGGACCGTCAGCTGATGTCGGCAGTCCGGCTGCAGCGGAACTGCGACGTCACGCGTCGCTTCAGCGGCTCGTGACGTCGGCAGGCTGACACCGGAGTGAAAAGCGCCGCACGACACTCGGCTCATTTCATCTGGCCGACACCCGCTCTCCGTGCGCGCCGGGCCCACCAGGTGTCAGACTGTCGTGACGACAAGTCTGGGCGTCACGACAGTGACGACAAGTCTGGGCGTCACGACAGTGACGACAAGTCTGGGCGTCATGACAGTGACGACAAGTCTGGGCGTCACGACAGTGACGACAAGTCTGGGCGTCATGACAGTCTGACGACAAGTCTGGGCGTCATGACAGTCTGACGACAAGTCTGGGCGTCATGACAGTCTGACGACAAGTCAGACAGGCGTCACGACAGTGACGACAAGTCTGGGCGTCACGACAGTCTGACGACAAGTCTGGGCGTCACGACAGTGACGACAAGTCTGGGCGTCATGACAGGACGACAACAGTGGGCGTCACGACAGTGACGACAGTCTGCGACAAGTCTGGGCGCACATACTCTCCGTCAAATCTCGGCTCACGACAGTGACGACAAGTCTGGGCGTCACGACAGTGACGACAAGTCGACGACAAGTCTGGGCGTCATGACAGTGACGACAAGTCTGGGCGTCATGACAGTGACGACAAGTCTGGGCGTCATGACAGTGACGACAAGTCTGGGCGTCATGACAGTGACGACAAGTCTGGGCGTCATGACAGACGACAGTGACGACAAGTCTGGGCGTCACGACAGTGACGACAAGTCTGGGCGTCACGACAGTGACGACAAGTCTGGGCGTCATGACAGTCTGACGACAAGTCTGGGCGTCACGACAGTGACGACAAGTCTGGGCGTCACGACAGTGACGACAAGTCTGGGCGTCACGACAGTGACGACAAGTCTGGGCGTCACGACAGTGACGACAAGTCTGGGCGTCACGACAGTGACGACAATGACGTCTGGGCGTCACGACAGTGACGAAAAGACAAGTCTGGGCGTCACGACAGTGACGAAACAAGTCTGGGCGTCACGACAGTGACGACAAGTCTGGGCGTCACGACAGTGACGACAAGTCTGGGCGTCACGACAGTGACGACAAGTCTGGGCGTCACGACAGTCTGACGACAAGTCATTGCCACGACAGTCTGATGAAGTCACGACGCTCTGACGACGACAAGTCTGGGCGTGACGACAGACTGTCGTGACGACAAGTCTGACACCGTTGTCGTAGGGTCAGAGGCACCATGGATGTAGGTGCAGACACACACCCTGCCGCACGCTCCGCCACAAGGATGACACGGGACACACGTCACCAAACTGTTCCGGCATTTAGCATTACAACAACGGACCTTACATGGACAGAATCTGTCCCGAATCCCGATGCTCCTCACCCCGTCCCCTCAGCGTTTAGCTGGCGGCGGAGCGTCTGCCTGCTCGATATGTCAGTACACATCGCACCACCTGAGCACCCACACGCGCACCACTCACCATCAGGCCGGGAGCGCCTTCGAAGCCGGGGGCACCCATGCCGCCGCGCTCGCCCCGCTCGCCGGGGTCGGCTGGTGTGCCGCGGTCGCCCTTGAAGCCCACGCGGCCCACGAAGCCCATTGGGCCCGTGTCGCCGGGAGGGCCCTGCATGCCGACCTGTCCGCGGATGCCTGGGCTGCCTGGCTGGCCCTTCTCGCCGTCACAGAAGCACCACTGGTCGCTAGAGCGCACCTGGTGACAGAGAAGGCTCATCATAGGAGGGTACCTGATAGCACGGTAGGGTACCTGGTGACAGGGAAGGCCCATCATAGGAGGGGTACCTGATGGCGCAAGAGGGTGTGCCATCCTGATAACAAAGGCCTACCGTGAGAAGGTACCTAAGTAAAGAAGTATCTTCCTTCTCTCCTACATTCTTAACGCCTGCTTTCTTCAACGCAAAGTAGACCTGCGCCTATAATTTGCCTTTGCGCTAGCTTTCGTCGCAAAACGTCGTTGAGTGCACGCCAGCTGTGTTCAAACACGTGGTGTTGCGGCGATACTTCCCGCGCTCGTGGATTTCGCGCCAAAGCTGATTAGACTGCTTAGCTTTGTCGGTGGTATCCATATTCATATTGCACCCGGTAGTTATTTGGTTCGAACCCAAAGGGGTGATGTTTTATTCGTGTTATCCGTTGAGGATTTACCTGTGCTTCTGATGGCGCAATTTGATGAATGAATCGCACGTGAAAGCAATTAAGATCTGTACACATCACAGGAAGAGTGAGACTACCGATACATGACACGCAGTGCTCCCATGGTTGATAAGAACTGTGCCACATGGGACCACGTTGAGCTTTCAATGTCTGCCATTGCTCGTCCTGCCTCGTCCTCCTCGTCCCCGGGTCGTTTAGCACTCCCAACGGTGCATTAAGTCGCTGCATGTCTACACATTAGTCTTCACTTTTGCAGGACATATCGAAACCATAAGATGTGAATGAGACTCAACGCAATCCTCCTTCCAATCGGAATCAGATGTGATTCGAGGTGCAAACACCCGATTTGAATTGGAATGTGAACAAGGGGTAGTTGTGAGCCGGAATATCCGGTTCGGCCTGCACATAATGCAGTTGGGTCAGACAACCTTAAGTCAGCTCACGTTCCAGCCAACAAGTTCTTCAGCGATTCGAAGCAATATTAAGTCAATGGCATGGGCTTATGATGGTGCGTGAAGGAACACATGATCAGTTGAAAAGTACTGCTTCTGCAACAGCAACAGCTGACGTTTTAGAAAACCTAGACAAATTTAGGTGTCGGCGTCATTAGGATTGAAAGGATTTAATCTAAGTTACTGGGATTAGTCCAGCTTCAAATTAACTCGTCTTAATTTGAAAACTTCACAAGAAGACACTTGCCCGTGAAAAGGATGCGACTGGCGATATTTATAAATAAAGAAAACCATCCATTCATTTCTTGCAAAATCATCGCAAGTCAGGCATATTTTGTACCTTACTCGTGTGTACAAGGCACAATAATTATAAGTACACATCATGTACACTGCATTCCAGTGCAGAGCATGCATGAATTGATGGTCACACCGTGATGACATATAAATACATGAATCCCAATGGCCACATTTAAGCTACTCCGCTATATTATGCTGACTTGTCTTGCGCGAGGCAACCATTTACAAAAAGTATAATATACGACTCTCCCAGATGTCGTGTAAACTTGGTTCTTGGCGTACCGCTAGGTTTCTCTAACGCACCGCGACTCCCGATCGCAGCCTGTTGACTACATAAGGTGCTATTCAAGCAGCTGGGTACACATTCAGCACTGCTCTGGAACATAGCGCATAAGTGAAGGTCTATGAAGGTTGGGGGCAGGTGGGAGAATGTCTTGAACAGAAAGGCGAGTGCTAAGAATATGTCGAGTTTCAAAGCGACTATTAATTCAACTTTACGACGTCTCTGGGCCTCTCGCCCGACTTACACGAAAATAATTTTAGAATAAATAAATATGTCATACCGAGCAGCTGGTCAGCTTGTCTTAGGACGATTTTAATTTTGTGGTTAGTGGATCATGGATTTACGGATTCGTGGATTGTGGATAGACAAAAGCAACGTTTTGTGGTAGTTATGCCCCATTATCTTACTTGTGTTTTCTTCATCAACATACCCGCGTGTTCGCCTTAGCTCAGCCAGGTTATGTTGTCACCCCTCACCTGCCGTGCCCTAGCCAGGTTATGTTGTCACCCCTCACCTGTCGTGCCCTAGCCAGGTTATGTTGTCACCCCTCACCTGCCGTGCCCTAGCCAGGTTATGTTGTCACCCCTCACCTGCCGTGTCCCAGCCAGGTTATGTCGTCACCCCCACCTGCCGTGCCCTAGCCAGGTTATGCCGTCACCCCTCACCTGCCGTGCCCCAGCCAGGTTATGTCGTCACCCCTCACCTGCCGTGTCCCAGCCAGGCTATGTTGTCACCCCTCACCTGCCGTGCCCTAGCCAGGTTATGCCGTCACCCCTCACCTGCCGTGTCCCAGCCAGGTTATGTCGTCACCCCTCACCTGTCGTGCCCTAGCCAGGCTATGCCGTCACCCCTCACCTGCCGTGCCCTAGCCAGGTTATGTTGTCACCCCTCACCTGCCGTGCCCTAGCCAGGTTATGTTGTCACCCCTCACCTGCCGTGTCCCAGCCAGGTTATGTCGTCACCCCTCACCTGCCGTGTCCCAGCCAGGTTATGTCGTCACCCCTCACCTGCCGTGCCCTAGCCAGGTTATGTTGTCACCCCCCACTTGCCGTGCCCATAGCCAGGCTATGCCGTCACCCCTCACCTGCCGTGTCCCAGCCAGGTTATGCCGTCACCCCTCACCTGCCGTGCCCAGCCAGGCTATGTTGTCACCCCCACCTGCCGTGCCATAGCCAGGCTCCCTCCCCCCTCACCTGTCGTGCCCTAGCCAGGTTATGTTGTCACCCCCCACCTGTCGTGCCCTAGCCAGGTTATGTTGTCACCCCTCACCTGCCGTGCCCTAGCCAGGTTATGTCGTCACCCCTCACCTGCCGTGCCCTAGCCAGGCTTATGTTGTCACCCCCACCTGCCGTGCCCTAGCCAGGCTATGCCGTCACCCCTCACCTGTCGTGCCCTAGCCAGGTTATGTCGTCACCCCTCACCTGCCGTGCCCTAGCCAGGCTATGTTGTCACCCCCACCTGCCGTGCCCTAGCCAGGCTATGTCGTCACCCCTCACCTGCCGTGTCCCAGCCAGGTTATGTTGTCACCCCTCACCTGTCGTGCCCTAGCCAGGTTATGTCGTCACCCCTCACCTGCCGTGCCCTAGCCAGGCTATGTTGTCACCCCTCACCTGCCGTGCCCTACAGGTTATGTGTCACCCCTCACCTGCCGTGTCCCAGCCAGGTTATGTCGTCACCCCTCACCTGTCGTGCCCTAACCAGGTTATGTCGTCACCCCTCACCTGCCGTGCCCATAGCCAGGCTATCTTGTCACCCCTCACCTGCCGTGCCCTAGCCAGGTTATGTCGTCACCCCTCACCTGCCGTGTCCTAGCCAGGTTATGTTGTCACCCCTCACCTGCCGTGTCCTAGCCAGGTTATGTTGTCACCCCTCACCTGCCGTGTCCTAGCCAGGTTATGTCGTCACCCCTCACCTGCCGTGCCCTAGCCAGGTTATGTTGTCACCCCTCACCTGTCGTGCCCTAGCCAGGTTATGTCGTCACCCCTCACCTGCCGTGCCATAGCCAGGCTATCTTGTCACCCCTCACCTGCCGTGCCCTAGCCAGGTTATGTCGTCACCCCTCACCTGCCGTGCCCTAGCCAGGCTATGTTGTCACCCCTCACCTGCCGTGTCCCAGCCAGGTTATGTTGTCACCCCTCACCTGCCGTGTCCCAGCCAGGTTATGTTGTCACCCCTCACCTGCCGTGCCCTAGCCAGGCTATGTTGTCACCCCTCACCTGCCGTGCCCCAGCCAGGCTATGTTGTCACCCCTCACCTGCCGTGCCCTAGCCAGGTTATGTTGTCACCCCTCACCTGCCGTGCCCTAACCAGGTTATGTCGTCACCCCCTCACCTGTCGTGCCCTAGCCAGGCTATGTTGTCACCCCTCACCTGCCGTGCCCTAACCAGGTTATGTCGTTCACCCCTCACCTGTCGTGCCCTAGCCAGGCTATGTTGTCACCCCTCACCTGCCGTGCCCTAGCCAGGCTATGTTGTCACCCCTCACCTGCCGTGCCCTAGCCAGGTTATGTTGTCACCCCTCACCTGCCGTGCCCTAGCCAGGCTATGTTGTCACCCCTCACCTGCCGTGCCCTAGCCAGGCTTATGTTGTCACCCCTCACTTGCCGTGTCCCAGCCAGGTTATGTTGTCACCCCTCACCTGTCCGTGTCCCAGCCAGGTTATGTCGTCACCCCTCACCTGCCGTGCCCTAGCCAGGTTATGTTGTCACCCCTCACCTGCCGTGCCCCAGCCAGGTTATGTTGTCACCCCTCACCTGCCGTGCCCTAGCCAGGTTATGTTGTCACCCCTCACCTGCCGTGCCCCAGCCAGGTTATGTCGTCACCCCTCACCTGTCGTGCCCTAGCCAGGCTATGTTGTCACCCCTCACCTGCCGTGTCCTAGCCAGGTTATGTCGTCACCCACCTCACCTGTCGTGCCCTAGCCAGGCTATGTTGTCACCCCTCACCTGCCGTGCCCTAGCCAGGCTATGTTGTCACCCCTCACCTGCCGTGCCCTAGCCAGGCTATATTGTCACCCCTCACCTGCCGTGCCCTAGCCAGGCTTATGTTGTCACCCCTCACCTGTCGTGCCCTAGTCAGGCTATGTTGTCACCCCTCACCTGTCGTGTCCCAGCCAGGTTATGTCGTCACCCCTCACCTGTCGTGCCCTAGCCAGGTTATGTCGTCACCCCTCACCTGTCGTGCCCTAGCCAGGTTATGTTGTCACCCCTCACCTGTCGTGCCCTAGCCAGGTTATGTTGTCACCCCTCACCTGCCGTGCCCTAGCCAGGTTATGTTGTCACCCCTCACCTGCCGTGCCCTAGCCAGGCTATGTTGTCACCCCTCACCTGCCGTGTCCCAGCCAGGTTATGTTGTCACCCCTCACCTGCCGTGCCCTAGCCAGGTTATGTCGTCACCCCTCACCTGTCGTGCCCTAGCCAGGTTATGTTGTCACCACTCACCTGTCGTGCCCTAGCCAGGATATGTTGTCACCCCTCACCTGCCGTGTCCCAGCCAGGTTATGTCGTCACCCCTCACCTGCCGTGTCCCAGCCAGGTTATGTCGTCACCCCTCACCTGTCGTGCCCTAGCCAGGTTATGTTGTCACCCCTCACCTGCCGTGCCCTAGCCAGGTTATGTTGTCACCCCTCACCTGTCGTGCCCTAGCCAGGCTATGTCGTCACCCCTCACCTGCCGTGCCCTAGCCAGGTTATGTTGTCACCCCTCACCTGCCGTGCCCCAGCCAGGTTATGTTGTCACCCCTCACCTGCCGTGCCCTAGCCAGGTTATGTTGTCACCCCTCACCTGTCGTGTCCCAGCCAGGTTATGTCGTCAGCCCTCACCTGCCGTGCCTGTACAGGTGTGCAGAGGTCGGTGAGCAGAGGCAGCAGTAGCACTGCCAGCTGCCGCAGGCGGGCCATGTTGACCCGACCTGCCAGCCGACCCGCGTCGCCTGATGACCTGACGACCTGATGACCTGACGACTGCACAGGTAGCCGCGCGCCCTTGATGTCGGCTCTTCTGCAGGCCTGACGGCCGACCTGACCGTCCGCGGCTGACCTGCCGGTTGACCTGATGACTTCACGGCTGACCTGAAGAGCTCGCGCGGCGCGTGCCGCCGCGCCACAATCTGCCGCCACAACCTGCCGCCACTACCTGCCGCCGCGCCGCCACCAGCCGTCTGAGACCCCAGCCCCGATAGCGCGCCACGCCGGCCGTGTCCAATTCACGTGCCGTCGGCCGGCAGCGACCTCAGCAACCCCGCCAGGTACTCGGCACTGGGCGCGTCTCTGGGTCAGGCTCAATTCATTGGCTAATGGCATGGAATGGTCCCGGGCGTGTTCAATTGATTGGTTAATGGAATATAGCGTATCATCATAGATGCACGTAAGCGTATGCATATGCACATGCACATACATAGCGGAGACGCAACAATAGGGGACCAATCACTTCAGAAACCAAAACACATAGATCAAATAGTGAATTAGAAATATTAGCCGCACAAAATCAAAACCTTTCCACGCGCTTCGCGCTCCGAAATTGGTCTCCATTCGCGAAAAATATTTTGGTGAACCCCTTAAAAAATTATGGTTGCACCGCTGCATTATAGTATTCATTATCGGCGATTATGCTGCGATGACATACGATTATTGTATGTATTGATGTATCAATACATGCATTGATTGCATCAATGCATGATACCAAACATGAGCTGTGATGCAGAAAGCGAATGCCAGAATATTGATAGCTCCATTGCAAAATTGCGTGCAACGCCGAGATTTGGCATACAATTACGTTCTAGGATACCGGGAGAGGCCTTCCTTTGTACCGCATCAGTATCGGGGAAGTATTCCTCAGTACCGCCTCAGTATCGGTGAGGTATTCCTCAGTACCGCCTCAGTATCGGGGTTTGTTTGTTTGTTTGTTTATTGGGTGGTTCACGACGCACTTTATGCACATTCACAGTATCGGCGGAGGTATTTCTCAGCACCGCATCAGTATCGGGGAAGGAATTCCTCAATACTTCCCCGGTATCGGCATAAGTATTCTTCAGTACCGCCCCAGTATCGGGGGAGTCTCCAGTGCCACCTTAGTATCGGGGGAGGTATTCCTCAGTACCGCCTCAGTATCGGGGGAGGTATTCCTCAGTACCGCCTCAGTATCGGGGGAGTTATTCCTCAGTACCGCCTCAGTATCGGGGGAGGTATTCCTCAGTACCGCCTCAGTATCAGGGAAGTTATTCCTCAGTACCGCCTCAGTATCGGGGGAGGTATTCCTCAGTACCGCTTCAGTATCGGGGAGGTATTCCTTTGCACCGCATCGGTATCGGAGGAAGTATTCCTCAGCACAGCATCAGTATCGGGGAAGGTATTCATCAGTACCACCTCAGTATCAGGACAAGTATTCCTCAGTACTTCCTCCGTATCGGTGAGGTATTCCCAGTGCCGCCTCAGTACCGCGGAAGTTATTCTTCAGTACCGTCTCAGAAGGAGGTAATTCTAAGTACCGCCTCAGTATCGGGTGAGTTATTCTTTGAGTACCATTGCCACCGTGGTGAAGCTCATCATCCCAGGACATATTGACCGAAATGATCATAAACAGTCATCAGAACACATAAACCCTCACTCAAGTGAGAACATGTCGCCACCTTCCCCTATCGAAGATGGCGACATGTTTCGGACACCTTCCAGAGACACCTTCCGGATGGATCATAGCACTCCGCGTGACATGTAGTTAGAATAGCACAATCCAAAGGAGCACTTCAGTGAGCGATTCACACGCGCGTAAGTAGCAGATTTGTGAAAGCTTGCGAGAAGTTACAACATTTCCCAACGAATGGAAAATCTGACCTTCGATCTCGTCCTTGAAGTTAACCCACGACCTAATAGGGCCATGCGCGGTGTCTTACAAGATCTTAGAGGCTGCACGTTGGCTTTGCTCTGCTTCTCTGACCAGATGCGCCTGGAATTCCAGGGGCGGTCGCACCATCTCCCTCCTGCGCCATCCACTCCTGCGCCAGCTGCCCAATGCCGATGAGAACAGTGGCCGTACATGACCAGGACCCTGTGATGGGTCCTCGTGAACATCAGGGGAAACAGACGCATGTCGTCGGGTGGTTGCTTAAGTAACCAAGCGTATAGAGCTTCAAATTACAGCCTGGGTAAGCGACGCTGCTTGACCTTGGAAAGGCCAGTGACCTTATTCCAAGTGGAACAGGTCAAAGGTTCGCCATGTAGCTATAGTTGTTTAATCAAACATCCATTTGTACCGAATGATGAGCTTCGGTTCGATAATGCTGAGGTGTGTGCAATATGGTCGCAGCTCCGGCACAACTTCACCTGATACGGCCTGACGAATCACGTCCGATCTGGGTAACAAGATATGACTCGGACCTCACCCGGACTTTTCCCTTGCACGAAGCACGCATCATGAGCTGCACGGAATTTCAGAGCGATTTACCAAGCGGTTAATCGCCGCACAACTTAAAACTGTTCCATGGCCGACACCCCCTCCCCCGCCTCTCAGCAGGCGTGGCCTCAGCGCCAGAGCTGTGTCTGCAGCTAGTCAAGGGTCGGCGTCAGCGGCCACATCCGCCGGCACCAAATCTCACGACTCGTGCAGGCAGCCTGACCAAGCGCGCGACTTGTTTTCCTCGCTGTTCTGAACTCTGGTCTCCAACTGGCCACGTCACGGACGGGAAAAACAGAAGCATAACGGCCAATAGCGTACCGTGTCGTCTGTCATGACAACCAGCAACGTGTTGTGTCGTCTGTCATGACAACCAGCAACGTGTTGTGTCGTCTGTCATGACAACCAGCAACGTGTTGTGTCGTCTGTCATGACAACCATCAACGTGTTGTGTCGTCTGTCATGACAACCAGCAGCGTGTTGTGTCGTCTGTCATGACAACCAGCAACGTGTTGTGTCGTCTGTCATGACAACCAGCAGCGTGTTGTGTCGTCTGTCATGACAACCACCAGCGTGTTGTGTCGTCTGTCATGACAACCACCAGCGTGTTGTGTCGTTTGTCATGACAACCACCAGCGTGTTGTATCGTCGGTCATGACAGCTACCATCGTGTTGTGTCGTTTGTCATGACAGCTACCATCGTGTTGTATCGTCTGTCATGACAACCACCAGCGTGTTGAGTCGTCTGTCATGACAGCCACCAACGTGTTGTGCAGTTTGTCGTGACAGCTACCAACGTGTTGTGTCGTCTGTCATGACAGCCAGCAGCGTGTTGTATCGTCTGTCATGACAGCCACCAGCGTGTTGTGTCGTCTGTCATGACAACCACCAGCGTGTTGTGTCGTTTGTCATGACAGCCACCAGCGTGTTGTATCGTCTGTCATGACAGCCACCAGCGTGTTGTATCGTCTGTCATGACAGCCACCAGCGTGTTGTGTCGTCCGTCATGACAGCTACCAGCGTGTTGAGTCGTCTCTCATGACAGCCACCATCGTGTTGTGTCGTTTGTCGTGACAGCTACCAGCGTGTTGTGTCGTTTGTCATGACAGCTACCAGCGTGTTGTGTCGTTTGTCATGACAGCCAATAGCGTATTGTGTCGTCTGTCATGACAGCCACCAGCATGTTGTGTCGTCTGCCATGACAACCACCAGCGTGTTGTGTCGTCTGTCGTAACGGCCCGCAGTGTGTTGTGTCGTCTGTCATGACAACCACCAGCGTGTTGTGTCGTCTGTCGTAACGGCCCGCAGTGTGTTGTTTTTTTTGTCGTGACAACCACCAGCATGTTGTGTCATGACAACCACCAGCATGTTGTGCCGTCTGTCGTAACGGCCCGCAGTATGTTGTATCGTCTGTCGTAACGGCCAATAGCGTATTCTGTCGTCTATCACGACAGCCACCAGCGTGTTGTGTCGTTTGTCGTGACAACCACCAGCATGTTGTGTCGTCTGTCATGACAACCACCAGCGTGTTGTGTCGTCGGTCATGACAGCTACCATCGTGTTGTGTCGTTTGTCATGACAGCTACCATCGTGTTGTGTCGTCTGTCATGACAACCACCAGCGTGTTGTGTCGTTTGTCGTGACAGCCACCAGCGTGTTGTGTCGTCTGTCATGACAACCACCAGCGTGTTGTGTCGTCTGTCATGACAGCTACCATCGTGTCGTGTGTCATGTCATGACAGCCACACATTGTGTCGTCTGTCATGACAACCACCAGCGTGTTGTGTCGTCTGTCATGACAACCACCAGCGTGTTGTGTCGTCTGTCATGACAGCCACCAGCGTGTTGTGTCGTCTGTCATGACAGCCACCAGCGTGTTGTGTCGTCTGTCATGACAGCTACCATCGTGTTGTGTCGTCTGTCGTAACGGTCATAAAGACATAAAGACATAAAAGATTAGTGCAACTATGAGCCACAAGGGCCCTTCTTGGTTGCACTCTGTACACTGAACCAGTTGCCCACCAAATCTGTCAATCAGCCCTCCCTGTAATACTGAAAAGCAAGCCCTATATTCTTATAATGATTGTCTATGCTGTTTTTAAAGATGTTCAATGTGCTGCTACTGACGATGTTTTCTGGCAGCTGGTTCCAGTGTTCCACTACCCTGTTGGTGAAGAAAGTTTGCCTTAACCTTGTTCTGCTGTGGTTAACTTTAATTTTGAATTTATGACCTCTAAGTTGCATCATTCCTGTTAAATTCAAACATTTCCCCAAAACATTCCCTCTCCAGACCATTGACAAATTTAAAGACTTCGTCGGTCAATAGCGTATTGTGTCGTCTGTCATGACAACCAGCAATGTGTTGTGTCGTTTGTCATGACAACCACCGGCGTATTGTGTCGTCTGTCATGACAACCATCAACGTGTTGTGTCGTCGGTCATGACAACTACCGGCGTGTTGTATCGTCTGTCATGACAACCACCAGCGTGTTGTGTCGTTTGTCGTGACAGCCACCAGCGTGTTGTGTCGTCTGTCATGACAACCACCAGCGTGTTGTGTCGTTTGTCATGACAACCAGCAACGTGTTGTGTCGTTTGTCATGACAACCACCAGCGTGTTGTGTCGTTTGTCATGACAGCCACCAGCGTGTTGTGCATCGTCTGTCATGACAGCCACCAGCGTGTTGTGTCGTCTGTCATGACAACCACCATCGTGTTGTGTCGTTTGTCATGACAACCACAAGCGTGTTGTGTCGTCTGTCAAGTCACCGGCGTGTTGTCTCGTCTGTCATGACAGCCACCAGCGTGTTGTGTCGTCTGTCATGACAACCACCAGCGTGTTGTGTCGTTTGTCGTGACAGCCACCAGCGTGTTGTGTCGTCTGTCATGACAGCCACCAGCGTGTTGTATCGTCTGTCATGACAGCCACCAGCGTGTTGTATCGTCTGTCATGACAGCCACCAGCGTGTTGTGTCGTCTGTCATGACAGCTACCATCGTTACGTTGTCCGTTGTCGTGACAGCCACCAGCGTGTTGTGTCGTTTGTCGTGACAGCCACCAGCATGTTGTGTATCGTCTGTCAGCCACCAGCGTGTTGTGACGTCTGCCATGACAGCCACCATCGTGTTGTGTCGTTTGTCATGACAACCACAAGCGTGTTGTGTCGTCTGTCAAGTCACCAGCGTGTTGTCTCGTCTGTCATGACAGCCACCAGCGTGTTGTGTCGTCTGTCATGACAACCACCAGCGTGTTGTGTCGTTTGTCATGACAGCCACCAGCGTGTTGTGTCGTCTGTCATGACAACCAGCAGCGTGTTGTGTCGTCTGTCATGACAGCCACCATCGTGTTGTGTCGTTTGTCATGACAACCAGCAACGTGTTGTGTCGTTTGTCATGACAACCACAAGCGTGTTGTGTCGTCTGTCATGTCACCAGCATGTTGTCTCGTCTGTCATGACAGCCACAAGCGTGTTGTATCGTCTGTCATGACAGCCACCAGCGTGCTGTGTCGTCTGTCATGACAACCAGCAGCGTGTTGTGTCGCATGTCCGCCCACCACCCGAAGTCGCTTGCTGCGCTGATTGCTTCAAAACGGCGTCAGATACATTGCCACATGATTGCTCTAAATTGCCGCAAGCTGTCGTTGCCCGAAGCCGAGAAACACCGAGAAACGCCGAGAAATGCCGAGAAAGCCGAGAAGCGCCAAGCAAACCGGGAAACCGAACCGGATCGAAAACATGGTCCGGTGTGGAGTCTCGACAATTGTTCATCAGCGTCACATTGAAAGCGCTCACTGCATGTGCACACGTGTGCTATCGACAAGTTTTGCGTCACGTCTGTTGCTGTGGGAGCGCGCTATCTCAAGGTCATGAACAGTTCAGTCTGCACGCGCGAATACCCCACCCCCTCCAGCTGGGGGTCAGCCATGGCGTGCCAACCACAGAACGCCCACCTGCATCACTCACAACTGGTGCTGAGGTACGAACGAGACTGAACGGTGCTGAGCGACAACAGAGTAGGCGTACGGATGAAGAGCGGAAGAGAAATTGTTCACGGATTTGAAGCGCCGCTGTGCTTAAGTGAGGAGCACTACAAAGCGTGCTGGCCCGCTGGATAATTGGCCAGTGTGTAGCCCTGATCGGTGGTGGTCAGACCATTGCGTCGGTATCCGCCGCGGCCAACCACCGACTACCGTCCGATTGTCGTCCGGGGATGTGCCACTGAAGATGGCCTCGGCTGCAGGCATGGACCAACCCAGCCCCACGCCATAAACCGACCGGCCCGGCGCCGGATACACTCAACGAAGCGCACTGAGCACCTGCAGCCCTACCGAAATGCAGAGATATCGGGAGATAGCCGTCGCCACACTCGACACACTTTAGGCTATCGGGGCGAGTGCACGTTCGACGCATGAGATAGTCGGGATTTTATTTTAGCAGCGACGACACTTTTCGACGCATGGCGTATCACCACGGCGCATCAGGGCCCACTGTTGCCTACCGACTTCTAGAAGTTCACACAAATAGCTCCAGTTTATAAGTAAAATGCAAAACTAAACCACAGAGAAAAGAAGCGATTCCGTTAATCTCACCACAGACACAAGTCGACCTTGTTTTGTCCCATGCTGTGTGGAGCTAGTCGACGGTTCTGCCTATTGCTTAACAAGGCTATGTTTCATGAATAAACATAGATCTCCCGCTTGATGATTCTCCAGTGCATGCAACTACATAGCCACACCCGCTATGCACACGACGGAGGTTCCACTTCTCGGACCCGTTGGGGACAATGTTGTTTTTGTTCCGAGGGCGCCTGTCCCCAGCCAGTGTCATACTGAGCGCTCGGTGGGGCTGTGCCGAGTTCTCTGATCCGGTGAACAAAGGCCCGCTCGGGTAGCACGAGGCCAGACCGGGCCCACACCCGTCACACGAGGCCAGACCGGGCCCACACCCGTCACACGAGGCCAGACCGGGCCCACACCCGTCACACGAGGCCAGACCGGGCCCACACCCGTCACACGAGGCCAGACCGGGCCCACACCCGTCACACGAGGCCAGACCGGGCCCACACCCGTCACACGAGGCCAGACCGGGCCCACACCCGTCACCCAAGGCCAGACCGGGCCCACACCCGTCACACGAGGCCAGACCGGGCCCACACCCGTCACACGAGGCCAGACCGGGCCCACACCCGTCACACGAGGCCAGACCGGGCCCACACCCGTCACACAAGGCCAGACCGGGCCACACCCGTCACACGAGGCCAGACCGGGCCCACACCCGTCACCCAAGGCCAGACCGGGCTCACACCCGTCACACCGGCCACCCGTCACCAGCCAACCGCTCACACCCGTCACACAAGGCCAGACGGCCCACACCCGTCACACGAGGCCAGACCGGGCCCACCAAGGCCGGGCTCACACCCGTCACACGAGACCAGACCATGCCCACACCCGTCACACGAGGCCAGACCGGGCCCACACCCGTCACCCAAGGCCAGACCGGGCCCACACTCGTCACCCAAGCCCAGACCGGGCCCACACCCGTCACACAAGCCAGACCGGTCCCACACCCGTCACACGAGGCCAGACCGGGCCCACACCCGTCACCCAAGACCAGGCCGGGCTCACACCCGTCACACGAGGCCGGACCGGGCCCACACCCGTCACACGAGGCCAGACCGGGCCCACACCCGTCACACAAGGCCAGACCGGGCCCACACCCGTCACACGAGGCCAGACCGGGCCCACACCCGTCACACGAGGCCAGACCGGGCCCACACCCGTCACACGAGGCCAGACCGGGCCCACACCCGTCACACGAGGCCAGACTGGGCCCACACATGTCACACGTCACCACACCGACCGATCCGTTTTCAGGCACATCAGCTCAGACAGTGAACCCGATGCCTCGGGCGCTAGTTGGTCAGCGTTAACACGGCGACACTGCCAGCAATCTCCAGTTGCTGCCATCTTCTGGGTGGGAAGCCTGGTCTGGACAAGTCTGTGCCATCTCCTGGGTAGGAAGCCTGACCTGGCCAAGTCTGTGCCATCTTCTGGGTGGGAAGCCTGGCCTGGACATTTCTGCGCCATCTCCTAGGTGGGAATCCTGGCCTGGACAAGTCTGTGCCATCTCCTGGGTGGGAAGCCTGGCCTGGACAAGTCTGTGCCATCTCCTGGGTAGGAAGCCTGACCTGGACAAGTCTATGCCATCTTCTGGGCGGGAAGCCTGGCCTGGACAAGTCCGTGTCATCTCCTGGGTACCTGGCCTGGACAAGTCTGTGTCATCTCCTGCCTGACAAGTCTATGCCATCTTCTGGGCGGGAAGCCTGGCCTGGACAAGTCCGTGTCATCTCCTGGGTGGGAAACCTGGCCTGGACAAGTCTGTGCAATATCCCGGGTGGGAAGTCTGGCTTGTACAAGTCTTTGTCCTCACCCTTCTCCCCCCCCCCCACCAACACAAAGCTGAAACTCAGCGCTCGCAGGCAGCCATCAGTGTTTGAGTCGTGCTATGTGCCTACCCAGTCCCTCCGGCCGGGGACGCTCGTGTGCACATTGCATGGCATTCTGATAGCGGTGCAAGCCGACCTTCTTGACGACAGCCTCTCACCCCCACTCCCACCCGCACCTCCCTCTGCCGGCGTCAGGACTGATTAGATAACGCAGACCGGTGGACCCCGCCTCCCCGCCGAATCGCAGGAATTGACTGCGGAATTTCTGCAGGGTGGTTGACCGGTTTGGCTGGTGCCGACGCTGCACTGAGGGATATTTCAGCTGTAGAACACGTGCTATAACATACTGAGGGATATTTTTAGCTGTAGGACACGTGCTGACGTTCCACTGAGGGATATTTCAGCTGTAGGTCACGAGCCGATGCTGCACTGCGGAATATTTCAGCTGTAGGACACGTGCTATAACGCACTGAGGGTTATTTCAGCTGTAGGACACGTGCTGACGTTCCACTGAGGGCTATTTCAGCTGTAGAAAGGATATAACACACAGAATATTTCAGCTGTATGACACGTGTTGACACTGCACTGAGGGATATTTCAGCTGTAGGACACGTGCCGATGCTGCACTGAGGAATATTTCAGCTGTAGGACACGTGCTATAACGCACTGAGGGATATTTCAGCTGTAGGACACGTGCCGACGCTGCACTGAGGGATATTTCAGCTGTAGAACACGTGCTATAACGCACTGAGGGTTATTTCAGCTGTAGAACACGTGCTATAACACACTGAGGGATATTTCAGCTGTAGGACACGTGCTGACGCTCCACTGAAGGATATTTCATCTGAAGGACACGTGTCGACGCTGCAATGAGGAATATTTCAGCTGTAGGACACGTGCTATAACGCACTGAGGGATATTTCAGCTTTAGGGCCCGTTAACTGCGCAGAGCTTCTTTTTCGACCGTAGATGATCTATTGGAAAGTTTGGGCAGATGATGTTCACTATGGAACAGACAGATGCGTCTCCGTAATAAGCGCTACCCCTGCAGCGTCAACTGGCACTGAAGCAGTGCAGAATTACGGCATCCCGTAACATAAATACTACTCAGAATAGTTCATACCTTCAAATGCCTGCAATGGTTTGCCTGCTAAGTCCACTTTGTTGTTTATTTATATACCAGCATATTCAATACGAATATCATCAACCACTGCGGTGTGCGGAGGTCTTTTTAATTATCTGCGTTTGGTGAATACATTCTAAACTTTGTAATAATACGTTAAATTTTGGTATAGTCTCGTGCATGATTCGTGCACAATGCTTCCAAGACAAGTCAACTTCGGCGAGAGTGCAACCAATTTCGGCCGAAATTAATTGGTTCTCAATGCTCTTAATGCCATAATTTGTGGGTGACAATTCTAAATTAGGGTACGCTGCCGAAAATCATGCACGCATCATCACTTGCCACGCCAAATATTCCAAGTGAACCGTGCCAATGTTCCGAAATCGGCAATAGTTATTTATGAAATACCGGCAACTTTGTCTAACTTGGACACAACATTTTTATATCTCTACAAGCTAGCAATAAAGCCGGGTTGCTGCTAATTCATAAGTGCTTTCGAAGTCACAACGTGCGATCCTGTACTTATCATTCAAAGCTTTGCACACATACACACACACACACACACACACATATATATATATATATATATATATATATATATATATATGTATAGGGTGTGTGAGTGTATCTCTGTGTGTGTGCGTGTGCGTGTGTGCATGTTTGTGTGTAAAGGAAGCTGTACCGTGAAACATCCACAATATTCCCATTCAGAGAGTTCATATAATTTTACCTTTTTATGCAGTGAAAGGCGCTGAAAGCGATGCATACCTAACCAGGAAGTTGTCGTTCACATGTCTCACATCTGCAAGCCGCCCATATTTCTGTAGTAGAATATTACAAGTTAATCCATACTTTATTTATTTTGGGTGTGTTTGTGTTAGCTTAGATAGTTTATTGTAAGTGATTAGACATCTTGTTTAGTTATTTAATTTATTTAAAAAAAACAAAAACAAACAATTGTTAATAGTTTCTGCTTTTCTGAGGCACTCAGATATTTAACTGACAGTATAGGAGGTAGCGCTTTATAGTGAATGATAGTTAGCTTTTTTGTCGGTTGTTTAGCAAGTGTGTTTGGTGTTGAAGTTTAAGATAGTTTAATTAGTAGTAAGTTGGGGGTATTCATAAGTGCTGTGTGACTGTTCATTTTTCTGTCTAGCCATAAGTGATATCAAAGGGATATTTATATAGTTGTCTACTTGTGTGGAAGACAATTAGATTAGACATCTTGTTTAGTTATTTAATTTATTTAAAAAGAAAAACAAAACAAAAAAACAAACAATTGTTTAATAGTTTCTGCTTTTCTTGAGGCACTCAGATATTTAACTGACAGTATAGGAGGTAGCGATTTATAGTGAATGATAGTTAGCTTTTTTGTCGGTTGTTTAGCAAGTTAATTTAGCAAGTTAATTTGAATCTAAATCTAGGCATAAGCTGCAGCGTTTAGGATGGTTTCGACCAGGATGCAGGCACTAGAGGAAGAAATTAGGACCCTTAAGGCAGAGGTTTCCAACTCAAGGCTGCCCTTGTTGCACAGGGTAGGCAAGATAAAGCAACAAGGGGTCAATCCGTAGCAGGGACATCATATGCCCAGGTGGTCGCAGGCCACCAGGTAGCTGAGGTTTCCCTACTGTGGAGGTGGCTGGGATCTCTCAAGAGGGGAGTGTTAATAGTGTTAATAGTGAACAGAGGAGGGGTAGTTCTGGTAGGTCACAGGAGGGGAAGTGGCATGAGGTCAGGGGGTGGAGGATTTGGAGACGCGAACCTAAGGAAAGGGTCAGTGAGTGGCAGGTGGCAGGTGGTAGGAGCGGGAGGAAGTGTAGCCGACCGGCCCAGCGGGCAGGCATAGTAACAACAAATATGTTCCAGGCATTGGATGACTGCCCCCAGGATAGCAGTAGTAAGGAGTCAGTGCTGGTCATAGGAGACTCTCGTGTGCGTCATTTAGAGCGGGTATTTTGTAAAGGTAGGAGGGACAGGAGGTGCATCACCAGGCCTGGTGCCAAGGTGAAGGACCTGGTAACTGCGGTGGCACAGGTCACCAGTGATCACCAGTTTAACACAGTCATAGTGCATGTAGGGGTAAATAACATAGGTCATACTAGGAGCGAGGAGCTTCTGCGGGAGTACAGGGCCCTTCTGGCCACCCTGAAGGGTACCAATAGAGTGCTTGTAACAGGAATTTTGCCTAGGGCCAGAGCCTCCCTGAGTGGAGCTCTAGGGCACTGGCAGCTAACACCAGGGTAGGAAAGCTCTGCCAGGAGCTAGGTTTTACATTTGTAGACGAGTGGAGCAGGTTTTATGCATCGTGGGACCTCTATCAGAAGGATGGCCTGCATTTTTCTGAGAAGGGGGTCCATGTGTTAGGCAAAGTATATGAGCATGTCCTTCAGGGAAACTAGGAAATGGGGTGGGGAGGGATGAAATTGCATTGCCAACTCAGGAATATTCCAATAGTGTCAGCCAAGGCAATAGAACCTCAAAGTCTGCAAATAGGGACAGCAGCAACTCAAGGGGACAGAGTTATAGTTCATCTAGTGATAAAAGAACTCCTCAATATGAAAAAAGCCAAAGGTGGTTATGGAGCATTTGTTAAGTGTATGATGTTTAATGCTCAGAGTATCCGTTCCAAATTTGATGAGTTCAAGTGTTATGTTGCTGAGGAGGAACCGGATTTTGTTTGCATTACGGAGGCATGGGTCAGTGAAGGATATTTTGGAGATAACTTACAGGACTATGAGATCCAGGGATACAATATGTTTTCGTGCAATAGGGGTCCAGCAATGAAAGGGGGTGGTGTAATGCTCTATGTGAATAGCTTATTCAGTTCTCAAAAAGTAGCAGGTGGGGATAAAAATGTGTCTGTGGAGTCCATTTGGCTTGATGTCACTGTGGGAAAAGGCAACAGCAATACTCTTAGGATAGGAGCTTTCTACCGATCAGGAACCCTGCCACATTCTCAGCAACTGGAGCTTGACAAGGTGATTTGTGAGGAAATCAGTAGAAACTTTAAGAGGAAGTGCCTTATTCTCGGTGACTTTAATCTAAAAGGTTATGAAAATGCTGGTGTTGGCTCCCCATCATGCAAAATGTTCAGGAAATGCCTTGAAGAGGACCTGTTCTTACACCAGTTTGTATCGGAACCTACCAGGCATGGTTCATTCTTGACCTTGTATTCTCGGATTTAAGTGACTTGGTTCAAGACTTGACTGTAGGCGAAACTCTGGGAAAAAGTGACCATAACATAGTTAGATTCAAGGCACATGTAGGGGAAACTATCAAGGATAATTTGGTAAAGGTTCCAAATTTCAACAGAGCAGACTTTAACGGCATGAGAGCGGCTTTAAGTGCCATCAGATGGGAAGAAGAATTCTCCAATTTAAATGCCTGTGAAATGTGGGAAAAGTTCAAATCTTACTTAAAGGAAACTCAGATTAGACATGTCCCCCAAAAGCAAAGACGCAAAAGAAGGGTAGGAAAGCCAGCATGGCTTACACCAGACGTGATAAAAGCAATTAGGGCTAAGAAAACTGCATTTAGAGTTTTTAAAGAAGCCTCAAATGTCATTAATCTAAAGGCGTATCGAAAAGCTAGAGACACTGTGAAGCAAAAAACCAGAGCAGCAAAGCGAGCAAAGGAACTGGATTTAGCTAGAAACTGTAATGGGGACAGTAAAAAGTTCTTTAGTTTCTACAAGCTGAGTAAAGTTTCTAACACAATTGGTCCACTGGAAGTAAACGGGACTACATTGGGTGAGGATAGTGAGATGGTTGAGGAGCTGAGCAAGCAGTTCAAATCAGTGTTTACATTGGAAGATATGACCAATCTGCCGACCGTACACCATAGTTCAGATACATGGGATCTGACAAATGATGTTGATTTCATTGGTAGTGATGTTGTTTACAATCATATCAGGAAAATAAAGCCAAATAAGGCAGCAGGACCTGATGATATTTATGCTAGGGTGTTGCGGGAAACTGAAAAGGAACTGGCATTTCCACTTAGTATAATATTTTGTAGATCAGTTTCACATAATGAAATTCCAACCGATTGAAAAAGGGCAAATGTAGTTCCTATTTTCAAGAAAGGAGAAAGAGGGAAAGTTGAAAACTATAGGCCAATAAGTCTCACATCCCTAGTCTGCAAGGTACTGAATCAATTATCAAGGATAGAATAGTTAGTTATCTGGAAGGTAGCAGATTGATTCAAGATACTCAACATGGATTTAGAAAAGGACGATCGTGTCTCACAAACCTCTTGGACTTTTTGAACTTCGCCACAGAACAATTTGATCAGGGAAATCAGGTTGATGTAGCATATCTTGACTTTAGTAAGGCCTTTGACAAGGTACCCCATAAACGGTTAATGATACAGCTTCAGTCCCATGGTATTGCAGGTAGCATCTTAAAATGGATAGAGTTGTGGCTTTCAGATAGACAGCAAAGAGTGATGCTAAATGGTACAAAGTCATCATGGCAAAATGTTCTTAGTGGAGTCCCCCAGGGGTCAGTACTAGGCCATTACTGTTCATTATATTTGTAAATAACATTGAAAGTGGCCTAAGCAGTAAAGTTTTGAAATTTGCAGATGATTTGAAGGTCTTTAGGGCAATAACAGGTCAGGATGAGCATATCTCGCTGCAAAAAGACTTAGACGAACTTGTGAAGTGGTCCGAAGAATGGCAAATGAAATTTAACTTTGATAAGTGCAAAATCATGCATGTAGGTAAGCAGCATATGAAGGCTCCATACTTGATGGGTGGCCAAGTGCTATCAGTGACTCAACAGGAGAAGGATTTAGGTGTTATTCTAAACACAAAATTGGGGGCATCAGAACAGACCAAGGAAGCCAGGAAGAAGGCACTGAGAATGCTCGGGGCAATAAATAGGAATGTATCATACAGAAGTGAGGAAGTGATCAGGAAGCTTTACTGTGCATACGTCAGGCCACATTTGGAATACTGCATCCAAGCTTGGTCTCCTAGCTATGAAAAAGATTGTTGGCTTTTAGAGAGAGTACAAAAGAGGGCTACAAAAATGGTTAATGGCATAAGCAACCTGGCATATGAGGAAAGATTGAAGAAATTGAATATGTTTTCACTTAGATATAGAAGGCTGAGAGGAGATCTCATCGAGGTCTTTAAATTTGTCAATGGTCTGGAGAGGGGATACCTTGGGGAAATGTTTGAATTTAACAGAAATGATGCAATTAGAGTCATAAAAAAAAAAAAAAAAAAACTCCCAAAACATTGTCGCCAGCAGAACATTGAACCGGTAGCAAAGCAGCGTAGTTTGCAGCATCGCGTCACTACTGCGTGTCACTACTTACTGCGCGTCACTCTGGCGCGTCACTACTGGGCAACTGCGTGTCACTACTGCGCGTCACTACTGCGCGTCACTACTGCGTGTCACTACTGCGCGTCACTACTGCGCGTCACTTCTGCGTGTCACTACTGCGTGTCACTACTGCGTGTCACTACTGCGTGTCACTACTGCGTGTCACTACTGCGTGTCACTACTGCGCGTCACTACTGCGCGTCACTACTGCGTGTCACTACTGCGTGTCACTTCTGCGCGTCCCTACTGCGTGTCACTACTGCGTGCCACTACTGCGTGTCACTACTGCGCGTCACTCTCACTACTGCGTGTCACTACTGCGCGTCACTACTGCGCGTCACTACTGCGCGTCACTACTGCGCGTCACTACTGCGTGTCACTACTGCGCGTCACTACTGCGCGTCACTACTGCGTGTCACTTGCGCGTCACTACTGCGTGTCACTACTGCGTGTCACTACTGCGCGTCACTACTGCGCATCACTACTGCGTGTCACTACTGCGTGTCGTTACTGCGCGTCACTACTGCGTGTCACTACTGCGCGTCACTACTGCGCGTCACTACTGCGCGTCACTACTGCGTGTCGTTACTGCGCGTCACTACTGCGTGTCGTTACTGCGTGTCACTACTGCGTGTCACTACTGCGTGTCACTACTGCGCGTCACTACTGCGCGTCACTTTTGCGTGTCACTACTGCGCGTCACTACTGCGTTCACTCACTATTAACTGCGTGTCTGTCACTACTGCGCGTCACTACTGCGCATCACTATTGCGTCATCGTTACTGCGTGTCACTACTGCGCGTCACTACTGCGTGTCGTTACTGCGTGTCACTACTGCGTGTCACTACTGCGTGTCGTTACTGCGCGTCACTACTGCGCGTCACTACTGCGTGTCACTACTGCGCGTCACTACTGCGTGTCACTACTGCGTGTCGTTACTGCGCGTCACTACTGCGCGTCACTATCTGCGTGTCGTTACTGCGTGTCACTTACTGCGCGTCACTACTGCGTGTCACTTCTGCGCGTCACTACGATGCGACTCTGTACTTGTAGACAAACAACTGCACAAACAACAAACAAACAACTCTAGTCGTCCCAGTGTATTGTGACAAATATACTCTAGTTCAATTAAAATGCTGCTTAGATGTATTAGGTTATGATGCAGTTCGAAATTAAACCTGAATTGGGTGAACGTTTTCTACAATCCACTCCTTGGGGCCCGCGCTGGTCGGGATGGCCATCTTCCACTGCATGTGAAATACCGCATCAACATATCCAAAATGGCTCAGCTGTCTTACTGACATAAATATGATTTCTGGCTTATCGTGCCATGCAAAATATCGGATATTGTTCGCCTGCAGGTGCACATGTAGCACTAAATTTGCGATTTTCTAAAGCGCATTATTTATTGTAAGCAGGGCGTTGATTTACAAAAACTATTTGGGGCACGACACATGTAGGCAATGGGTGTGACCAAATGCATTTGGGGAGTGGCACACTCCATAGGATCCCTGTTGAAAGTTGAAATACTTGGTGGGGGAGGGGCAAAGCGAATATTAGGGGAACTTTCCACCTCAATAGTATACACAACAACATCCACGGTCGCAAGTCTGCTGTTTTCCTTAGCACTGCGCCCGATCCGAACTCTGACAAAATATGCTTTGCTTTCATGTCGTAATATTCCGTATAATGATACACCACGATGACGATTTGCCGAAACCTTGTGGAAGAAAGGCGAATTCCACGTTTTAAGTTTCCGTTTTACTGACCACACCTTCACGCTGCCAATATAAATGAAATCGCGGTGCTCATTTCGTGACCCTGAGTCTAACATCCGAAACAAAAAGAACGCAAATACGCTCTATGTGGGTGTCACGGCTCAGTTTACGCGCCAGGATCGCGGTGCCATACCTTCCCCACGGAGCGACTCAACGTGTGCTTGCAAAAAGATGCAGAAATCCGCCCCACACTAGATGTAGAAGCCTATATCGTAGGCTATTGGACGTGAGCCTTGCTAAATTTGGGATCTTTTGAACAGTAACCTTACGACCTTGAAGGTGTTGAACCTATTGGAAATGATCGGAATCATACTAATCCAAATATATATTCTGCACTTTTCAATCACGCTAAGCTACAAAAATATATTTTCATCAGAAACCTTGACGTAAAGTTCCACATCGGCGTGAAAGCAGCAACTACACTGTGTTACACTATGTGTCACTATGTTGCACAGTGTGGCACTGTGTGGTACTGTGTGATACTGTGTGGTACTGTGTGACACTGGGTGGCACTGTATGGTACTGTATGGTACTGTGTGACACTGTGTGACAATGTGTGGCACCCTGTGATACTGCATAGTACTGTGTGTCACCGTATGCTACTGCATGGTACTGTTTGACACTGCTTAGTACTGCCACTGTATGGTACTGTGTGGCACTGTGTGGTACTGCATGATACTGTGTGACACTGTGTGGCACTGTGTGGTACTGTATGGTACTGTGTGGTACTGTGTGGCACTGTGTGGTACTGTGTGGTACTGTGTGACACTGTGTGACACTGTATGGTACTGTATGGTACTGTGTGGCACTGTGTGGTACTGTGTGTACACTGTATAGACTGTGTACACTGTGTGACACTGTGTGACACTGTGCTGGACTGTGCGGCACGGTGTGGCACAGTGTGGCACAGTGGACCACTGTGTGGTACTGCATGACACTGTGTGGTACTGTGTGGCACTGTGTGACAATGTATGGTACTGTGTGGCACTGTGTGACAATGTATGGTACTGTGTGGCACTGTGTGACAATGTATGATACTGTGTGGCACTGTGTACAATGTATGGTACTGTGTGGCACCGTGTGACAATGTATGGTACTGTGTGACACTGTGTACAATGTATGGCACTGTGTGGCACTGTGTGGCAATGTATGGTACTGTGTGACACTGTGTGACAATGTATGGTACTGTGTGACACTGTGTGACAATGTATGGTACTGTGTGGCACTGTGTGACAATGTATGGTACTGTGTGGCACTGTGTGACAATGTATGGTACTGTGTGGCACTGTGTGACAATGTATGGTACTGTGTGGCACGGTGTAACACTGCGCGGCACTATGCTGGATTGTGGGGCACTATGTGGCATTGTGTTGAACTGCGTGGCTCTGTGTGATACCGTGCGTCTCCTAAGCACCCTGTTGGAATCGGTTGGTGCTTGACGGCTGAAACCTGTCCCGCAGGAGGACAGGGCTCAGGAAGGGAGCCGCCTCAGACACAGTAGGCCTTGCAGACGTAGTGCTTCTGGTGGCTGCAGGCTCTGTCGTTCCACTTCCCGCTCAGCATGTTCATCAGCTGGAACACGGTCACGTTGGACGAGTAAGGACAGGTAGAAATCAGAGATCGAAATATGGCAAGTGCTGCTGCTGCTGCAACTGCTGCAACTACTGCCGCTGCAACTGCGGGGACTGGAACGCTGCCTTTCCTTCAGTGTGCAGAACTTCCAATATTGGCAACACCAATGTTTACCACATCTGCTTAATGGGGTGCAATTTGCACCACGAATTGTTAGCACAATGCTGGCTGACGACGACAGTAGACAAACGAAAAAACAGAGAAACAAACAACACTGGGTGAGCATTCGCCTAGCAGGTATAGGACGACAACATCTACAGGAGCAGGTATAGGGCGACAACATCTACAGGAGCAGGTGGCAACATCTACAGGAGCAGGTGGCAACATTTACAGGAGCAGGTAACAACATCTACAGGAGCGGGCGACAACATCTACAGGAGCAGGCAACAACATCTACAGGAGCAGGTGCCAAAATCTCGACCCGATGCACTCCTATAAACATGCGATCTGCGAGCGTCTCACACGCAGGTGCCCTGCCCACCCTGACGCGCCTCTGGTAACCCTCGGTAACACACGCAGGTGCCCTGCCCCCGCCCCCTCTGGTAACACACGCAGGTGCCCTGCCCACCCTGACGCGCCTCTGGTAACACACGCAGGTGCCCTGCCCACCCTGACGCGCCTCTGGTAACACACGCAGGTGCCCTGCCCACCCTGACGCGCCTCTGGTAACACACGCAGGTGCCCTGCCCACCCTGACGCGCCTCTGGTAACACACGCAGGTGCCCTGCCCACCCTGACGCGCCTCTGGTAACACACGCAGGTGCCCTGCCCACCCTGACGCGCCTCTGGTAACACACGCAGGTGCCCTGCCCAGCCTGACGCGCCTCTGGTAACACACACCCCCTAACACAGGTGCCCTGCCCAGCCTGACGCGCCTCTGGTAACACACGCAGGTGCCCTGCCCACCCTGACGCGCCTCTGGTAACACACACAGGTGCCCTGCCCACCCTGACGCGCCTCTGGTAACACACGCAGGTGCCCTGCCCACCTCCTCTGGTAACACGCAGGTGCCCTGCCCACCCTGACGCGCCTCTGGTAACACACGCAGGTGCCCTGCCCACCCTGACGCGCCTCTGGTAACACATCCCTCCCACCCTGACGCGCCTCTGGTAACACACGCAGGTGCCCTGCCCTGCCCACCCTGACGCGCCTCTGGTAACACACGCAGGTGCCCTGCCCACCCTGACGCGCCTCTGGTAACACACGCAGGTGCCCTGCCCACCCTGACGCGCCTCTGGTAACACACGCAGGTGCCCTGCCCACCCCTGACGCGCCTCTGGTAACACACGCACCCTGACGCTCTGGTAACACACACAGGTGCCCCTGCCCACCCTGACGCGCCTCTGGTAACACACGCAGGTGCCCTGCCCACCCTGACGCGCCTCTGGTAACACACGCAGGTGCCCTGCCCACCCTGACGCGCCTCTGGTAACACACGCAGGTGCCCTGCCCACCCTGACGCGCCTCTGGTAACACACGCAGGTGCCCTGCCCACCACCACCTACGCGCCTCTGGTAACACACGCAGGTGCCCTGCCCACCCTGACGCGCCTCTGGTAACACACGCAGGTGCCCTGCCCACCCTGACGCGCCTCTGGTAACACACGCAGGTGCCCTGCCCACCCTGACGCGCCTCTGGTAACACACGCAGGTGCCCTGCCCACCCTGACGCGCCTCTGGTAACACACGCAGGTGCCCTGCCCACCCTGACGCGCCTCTGGTAACACACACAGGTGCCCTGCCCTGCCCACCCTGACGCGCCTCTGGTAACACACGCAGGTGCCCTGCCCACCCTGACGCGCCTCTGGTAACACACGCAGGTGCCCTGCCCACCCTGACGCGCCTCTGGTAACCACCTGCACCCGCGCCCTCTGGTAACACACGCAGGTGCCCTGCCCAGCCTGACGCACCTCTGGCAACACACGCAGGTGCCCTGCCCACCCTGACGCGCCTCTGGTAACACACGCAGGTGCCCTGCCCACCCTGACGCGCCTCTGGTAACACACGCAGGTGCGTCCGGGTTGGTTTGTGAACGTGTTGTGTGCTTGATATGCTGATAATATATCCAATGTTAAATTCTCCCATGCATGAGTCACATGTATAAATGTTTTCATTATGCCATAAGCAAATAAAATCCTAGTCAGGTGGCCACGCAGCTGTGTGTCACCTCTAAACACGTAAAAATGGAGAACTAACAGACCCATTTGTCTTCCGTGCTTGTGTGCGTGAACGTTATCTGGCGACCGATTCCTATGCGACCAGAGACAACCAAGTTGTCATCGGTCTGAAGAAGCGCAGCACGTTTCGGAACCTGAGGCGACATCTCGCGTGAAACTTGCCGAACCGGTGGTTACCCGGAATGGCCGAACTCGACTTCACAGGTTGCGCTCGTATTGGTGCCTTCTAGAAATGGGTGCATAAAATTACTTGATTTCCACTAAAGGAATCAATGAGCTCAATTGTAGGTAGCGACATGGGAAAAGTTGGCTCACATCATCCCCTTGTCGGATAGGATTCGGGAAATCGGATTGGGTAGCTGTGACAAGGATCATCAAGTTAAGATATGCTGTAGAATACCTAGACACACAGCTTTAGGTGTATGATGTATGTTAAGTACTTTGCTAAAGAAACACATCAAGCCATACTACACTACATTACAAAGTACCCTATGGATATTTGTCTCTGTGCTATGTTCTGCATTTCCTTCATCCTAAGATTTCGAAACGGCCAGAGCTGGCTGAAAAGACACCAATGACTGATGTTTTGTCCAACATAGAATGCATACATCCAATAGGGCGAAGGTTTCTGTTTCCCTTTTCGCGGAAAAAAAATCGCTTTGCTATGTTGCTTCTACACTTCTATTGATTCCAGCTGCGCCTTTGAAATTGGGTAGAAGTCATCTGAGTGCCCAGGGGGTATGCGCAGAGGGAGGGAATCCCGGAGGTAGCCAAGAGAGAGAGAGAGAGAGAGAGAGAGAGAGAGAGAGAGAGAGAGAGAGAGAGAGAGAGAGAGAGAGAGAGAGAGAGAGAGAGAGGGCGGAGGTCGCCAACCCTCACACAGGCCCCTGATGTAACCCGAAGAGCAGCTCCAGCGGCCAGTACGAAATTAATCTACGAGCTCGCCATGGCGAAGATAGAAAGGCCAACAACACTGGCTGTGGCCACTGAGACTGTTGTCAGGCCCCTAAGAATGTCTACAAACCCTTACGAACTTCTATGGGCCTTTACGAACGTCTTCGGCCACTTTCAGCCGACCACTTTCCTATGAAATTTTTGTATTATTCATCTGGGTGCATGCTTAGATGGTCTGAATTCACAGTTTAAAACAGTTCCATGTTTACCAGCAAGGCTTCGAGAGAGAGAGGATCTAACGATCAGGAACCCAGCGAGGATTAAAAACTGAACAGCTGTGCGTCCTTGGAGTGCACTTGGTGCACCACCCCCCGGCGGCGACAGTCATTTCCGGCGCCCTTCGTGGATTCCTCTAGTCTTTGCAGAGCTCATTCAGTTCCTGTGTGAGTGTCTGACGCGCTATACACATACATAGCTTCTGTGCCTAACGTCCCATACACATACATAGCTTCTGTGCCTGACGTCCCATACACATACATAGCTGCTGTGCCTAACGTCCCATACACATACATAGCTTCTGTGCCTGACGTCCCATACACATACATAGCTTCTGTGCCTGACGTCCCATACACATACATGGCTCCGGTACCTGACGTCCCATACACAGACATGGCCCCGGTACCTGACGTCCCATACACAACATACCACGTCAACACATACATGGCCCCGGTACCTGACGTCCCATACACAGACATGGCTCCGGTACCTGACGTCCCATACACATGGCCCCGGTACCTGACGTCCCATACACATGGCCCCGGTACCTGACGTCCCATACACATACATGGCCCCGGTACCTGACGTCCCATACACATACATGGCCCCGGTACCTGATACCCAGTACACATACATGGATCTGGTAGTACATGACGTCCCACACACATACATGGCTCCGGTACTTGAAATCCCATACACATACATGGCCCCGGTACCTGACGTCCCGTACACATACATGGATCTGGTAGTACCTGACGTCTCATACACATACATGGCTCAGGTACCTGACGTCCCATACACATACATGACTCCGATACCTGACGTCCCATACACATACATGGCCCCGGTACCTGACACCCCGTACACATACATGGATCTGGTAGTACCTGACGTCCCATACACATACATGGCCCCGGTACCTGACGTCCCATACACATACATGCTGCAGAACCTAACGGGACGAGACTGGCGGAATCAGGCCAAGTCCTTGGGCTTCTGCTACCCAGAATGTATCTGCTGGGGAACGGTTGGTACCTCGACGCAGTCCTCGTTGTAGCCGGCGCCATTGTTGGGTTCGCCGTAGTAGAAGTTTGTCCAGGAGCTCTGGCGGCCGTCCGACCACAGGAACGTCCCCTCCCACGTCAGGTCGTTGTACCCGATCCACGCGTGGTCGGTAATGTCCAGATGACCTGCGACATGGACGGGGTCAAGGCCACACGGTGACATGCAGATTAGAGAGAAGATCCTGGGTGTGCCCAGATGAGGCTCATGGGTTGACCTGCAGGTGATCTTAGGTATCTGTCAATCCGTGATTTAAGCTGAAACAACTGTTTGTTATTGTACATACTTTAGTCACCACCTATCACTTTGAGAACAGGAGATTATTGAATGGCAAAGCATGTCATCCAGCTGTGCTGCGCTTTTCGCGTCATTCTTAGGTCAGGTCACTGAGATATGATCTGAAACGTTCCGAAGGTACATGATGTACAAACACTTTGCCGCCCTGGTAGCTCAGTTGGTTAGAACGCTGACCTGCACCGGTCTCCCCTGTATTGGCAACACAGGTTCGAGTCGCTTCCCGCGCTCCCATTTAGCCCCCGGTCGGGAATGTCAGTTGGCAGCTGGCCCGATAAGGCCGGGGACGAGCTACCGGGCGGCCGTGTCGGTGCATTGGCGGCACGTTAAACTTTCGGTCTAAATTCTGCCGTTGAACTGAAGCTCATGGATCGGGTGGTGGGACCAGGGTTCACGCAACAAGCTCTGCTTAGCAATAGAACCCTGGCTTCTCAAGCCACCCCAGCAACAACTCGGATCAAATTTATTTTATTTAAAAAAAAACAGAAAAAAACAGTAACTTTGGAACCTAAACTGTCAGGTATTGCGAAGTAAAAATGGCTGGGTCAGGCCTGACAAGGAGCATTTTGCACACTGCGTTTTCCCTGGTGTGAATAGAGTCACGAACTGAAATCGGTGGATGAAACAAAAATTGAACGTTTCCGAAAAAATTTGCAACGTTTTTTTTCAGGATTTCGAAAATGGAACACTTGAGAATAAAAGGCATGAATATATGTTTTGAGTTGATGCTAAACGAGCTTTTACTCCTAGCCTTCAATTGGTGACATAGTGCTAACTTAGGCTGTGGATTAAGCTTTGTCGAAACAGGACCATGAAATATATTTCCTTCACGAGCATGATATAGAAACTATATTTACGATCGTGGCATGCATCTTCAACATTGACTTACCTGATCTGACATGGAAATTCGATCAAAATAGATAAACAAAAATGTGTCATCATCCGACTATGCTTCTCCCATGAAACAAATGTTCTACGTATTGCCATTTTCTACACTCATTTATCTGATTCAGAACAGAAGCTAGGGGGTGGGAGCAAAATGACCCCGTTTTCAAACTGCGAGAGGAAGGAAATTCTGCCGCGCATCGGTATTAATGTAAACACCGGAACGGTAGAACCACGACCTTGACCTGGCCTCGAGACCTTCCAGTGTGTAATGATCGCAACAGACAGTTGAGCTGTGCCGGGTCGCGGTGTCACACCAACTATCAGAAAAGCTGCGTCGCTTTAAAAATTATATTTAGTGGCATCACGATGGAAGTTCTACCACGCCAGCTTTTCCGTGATCTTCCGCCTGGCCTGCCAACGTGAGTGCATTACTGCGGGATAGCGGCGAACACGTGGGCGGAACGTGTGTCGCCACAGAAAAGCGATCGAACGAACAGCAATGCGTTTAGTTTCAGTCTTGAAAGTCACGTCCTGAAGCACCACAAAGCAGCGTTCGTATCTACAATGCTCAACGTGCTGGTGAGGTGGCATACAGGCTGGTGAGCTGCCCCCCCCCCTGCTCGTGCCGACGGCCATACAGTAGTGTCAAGCGCAACATCCCTGGGCCTCACCTACTGACCCACTATAGTCCACTCCCACCAAATCTGACCCACTCCCATCACATCTCACTCACTCTCATGAAATATCGCCCACTCTCACCGATTCTGACCCACTCCCACAACATCTCACTCACCCTTATGAAATCTCGCCCACTCTCACCAATTCTGACCTACCTTTACCAAATCGTATCCAGTCGCACCAAATCTCATCAACTCGCACCAAGTCGCGCCCACCCTCACCAAATCTGACCCACTCCCATCAAATCTGACCCACTCTCACCAAATCTGACCCACTCTCACCAAATTTCACGCACTCGCACCAAATCTCACCAACTCACACCACATCTTATCCACTCTCACCGAATCTCACTCACTTTCACCAAATCTCACCCACTCGCACCAAATATCTTATGAAATCTGACCTACCCTCACCAGATCTCAGCCCCTCTCACCCATGAGCGTGCGGACAAAGTCGTTTTCGCCGTAATTGAGCACGCTGGCCAGGTCGCCGTGGCAGCCGGCGCGGTAGGAGGCGAGCGTCCTGCACTGGGTGCGAGCCTGCCACCAGTCCAGCTGACTGCTGCTCACGTGAAAGCAGACGCTGGCGATGTTCTGCGCCGACCACGACTTGTGGAACTGAGCCGGGCAGGCCTGCCGCCAGCCGCATCGTCAGGCACAGCGGGAGGGAGAAGGGCTGGGGGGGGGGCACGCCTTTGTTGGCAGCATGGCGGCGCCCTTCTGGCAGACGGAGCGGTGCGGCAGAACAAACGGAACGTTCCTGTATCGAAGGATGTGATCCAGTCCCATCAAGGTCAGTCGCAAGCATACGTGGACGTTCCTATCTCGAAGGATATAACCCAGCCCATCAATGTCAGTCGCAAGCATATTCTTTTTTAAGAAAAAACCCACCCATTAATTTTCGAAATAGGTGGATGTTCTTTTCTCGAAGAATATAACCCAGCCCATCAATGTCAGTCGCAAGCATACGTGGACGTTCCTATCTCGAAGGATGTGATCCAGCCCCGCCAATGCTCGTCTGAACCCTTGCGCTAATTACAGATGCTAACATGGAGTTCACTAGGCGGGTTCCACTAAAGCGAAGATCGACTCTCAGTGCTGCAATTGCTGGTCCCTCTCAATAGCTTCTTTGCGGCCTCGCCCCTAGGCGCAAGCGCTCAATGACAAAAGTCTCAATATTGTGTGCTTGTGCAAGGCTGTGAGAAGAATTCGTGAAATCAATGTCAGTCATAGTCACTCGTCGACATGGGTGTGTTATGACGTCCGCTGGACCATTTTGAACCTATTTGGACCAATGCTATCAACTATTGCCGCTAAGATTGGCCCGAACACTTAGAATGTTGGTAAATGGTACTTTGTTTATTCCAAGCTTAACCCGGGTACCTATTTTCAGCCAGTGTAATTGGCGTTTCTAAGCAACACTGCTTTGACAGCTTACAAGTTGTAGCGAGCGGCCGCAGAACGCTATGTTTAGAATTCGTGAACATGCATCACAGATAAACCAGATAGAGCGCGTGTGCTACATTACAAGGCCACTCTTCGCTCGGTCAAGGTCAAGGTAGTGTCAGTCTGCGCTCATAAATTGAACATAAAAAGAAAGACATCGGAGTTCAGCCGAACAAAAATGCACAAGCCTAGGGGAGGGCTAATAATGAAGGCGGTGCAGCTGCAGATCCAACTTCGACTGCTGCGCAAACAACGTTGCTTAAGTTTGCATTTATTAACCGAATTGGGACCACAAGCAACTCCTTCGGCAACCCCAGCTCTTCAACATTCAATAAATACTTGGATGGTGATCTTTCACGTGATCACGGTACTTCATGGAAATGTTTCCCGCGCATTTTTCATGGAGATGATGGATTTCTCAGAGATGGAGCGCCAAAAGAACGCAAGACAAACTGCCGCCAAACACCGCTAACACAAGAACACCTTACCAACAACACCAGCATCAACACGTTTTTCCCGAACCGAACCCGTCGCATGGTGCTCGAGTCATTTTACATACGTGAACACACACCAGAAATAAACAAACAAGTCAGCACACATGTCACGTTGTCGCTCTCCAATAATGCATGACCAAAAAAAGGTGAACACGTTTCGATGTAAATGTTATCCAGTGTTTCACAGTTATTATAAATAGTTCAGATGATAATATACTTCTTTATGTGAGTGGCCCTTCAGGAACTAACAAAATGTGGGATGATGGTGCGAGAATAGCTCGTGTAAATCTTGTACTCAATTTATGCTTTCAATGTATACTTATGTGCGTTTATTTGCATTCTGCAGAGTGGTGATTCTGAAAATGGATCAATGTGTGAATCCGAAACGTCAATAAATGAATATAACTGTGCAGGCGGGCACCCAGGATTTTTCCATGGGGGGGGGGGCGACCGAAAAGGGCACTTGGCCAACTCCAAAAGGGCACTTGACCGGCTCTAAAAGGGCACTTTGCGGTCCGGGGCATACTGGAAGGTTTGCTGACCGGGGGTGTCGGCATGAATTTTCCATGGGACACGCTATATGTTATAGCACCGAACCCTTGTATTTACAATAATATTTTAACAAAAACATGCAGCCTGCATGCATTATGTCGTGAGATGAAGGTTGCCCGCTTACCTTTCATGTAAAAGTACGCAGGATGTGGATTTCTGGAAAGCATGAAAACAACTGACACGAAGGCGATGGTCCTGAAGGCAGGTGACATGTACACAAACATGCAACACATTAAAAATAGCGACGAAAGTTTCTTGCATACCCCAGATGCAGCAAGAGTAAGTGTCAAACAATCAATGCGATGGAGTTCACAGGTAGTTCACGGGCAGGGCAGAGCTCACGGTACAGCACAAGGCACATGTCAGGGTACAGGGCAGGGCATAGGGCACTTTTAGATCAAAAGGGCACCTAATTGGGACAGCCATAGGACAGGGAAGGGCACAGGGGAATGCCATTTTTAGGCCCAAAGGGCACCTTTGGCACAGGCAAGTGATTTTTTAGCTAAATTTGGGACATTCCGGCCAAGAGGGCACTTTTCGGTCAAAAGGGCACTTTGGTCTCATGGGGGGGCGTCCTCCTCCAGTGCGCCTATGTAACTGTGCATGCCACTTGGCGAAACAATTTACCAGCTATATAACGGAATGAAGAAAGCAGTACGATCAATCGAAAGCCTGGACAGAAAACTTGCCAAAGCTTTCTTCTCTTCGATAGTCAATGTATACATATATATATATATATATATATATATATATATATATATATATAATAATATATATATATATATATATATATATATATATATATATAGGTGTGTGTGTGTGTGTGTGTGTGTGCGTGTGTGTATAACTTTGATGAAAAAGTTCATTTGCATCAGGGTGAAAATTTTGGTACTGCAATTCCATCTTCAAAAGGAGAAAAACAAGGTGACTGCACAAAAAGACAAACTGAAATTTTGAAATGTCGAGAATAGCGCGGGTCACAATTACTGAGAAATTGTCCGAATGGCGTCACACCTCAGCGTACGGCAATGACCACGTCGATGCGTACGGCACATACACACATGACACGTCACTGACCCCCGCTGTGTCGCCCTACAATTGTAGCGCTGCGTGAGATATTGATTATGTGTTGATGGGGGGGGGGGACGATACTTTGACAACTGCTGCCATCCTACAGTTCAAAGCACCCAGTTCGCCGGCATGCCATTTGCCATTTTGGATGCATATAAGTGGCCTCAAAAACCAAATCAGATTTCATTCACTGACGATGTCAAAATCTACGGCAAAGTCATCTCCCCGGTTCATTTCTCCGATCTGAATGATAGCGTATCAGCTGTGGGCCCGGAGTCATATACGGAAGCTGTGTCCAATCGCGTCGGAATTAAACTTATTTCCCATAACTCTGAAGGAGCAACCAACAAAAACACTACACCACAAATAAATGCTGTCCTAGACTACGCGTACACCGTGGGAAATATGGGTGCCATTTAAACCCGAAGCTTGCCCATCGGATCTCAGTTTGACACTCGCATGAAGAAGGCGATAAAACGATGGAAACTTAATTTGATCTCGCGAAAGCATTCGAACCAAAGAGTGCTCAAGCAAACTATTTGCGCACGCGTGTAGTGTGGATACTCCAGGTCTCTACTATAGTACTATAGCACAGTAGTATGTGGATTGTGGCATAGTGTATACGAATAAGTGGCGTGCTCAGTGACATATAGCCTGTGGCTATCAAGGTCAAAGTTACGTCGCGTATTTGTATGTCCGGCGTGTTGCTGTCCGACAAGGTGACAAGGTGACAAGGTAAAGGTGACAGGTAAAGGTGACTAGGTGAAGATCACAGGGTGAAGATGACAGGGTAAAGGTGACAGGTAAAGGTGACAGGTAAAGGTGACTTGGTGAAGGTGACAAGGTGAAGATAGTCGGCCGTGGGCTTTGTTCTTAGGCGCTCCGTGTCTGACAGGGGCGGATCCAGGGGGAAGCGGCCATCCTCAAAAGAGGACACGTTGTATTGATACTTGAAATTAAAATCACATGTTTTCGAAAGCTAACAAAATTGTATGCGATAAATATTGTCTTAACAGACCTGGTGAATGTCAGCTGTTCAAATCTGATTGACTTTGGAATTTCCCCAAATCCAAGCTTCTGGATCCGCCTCTGGTGTCTGAAAATATATTGCGTCGCAAAATCAATGGCGTAGTGAGGGATTCCAAATTTCAGATAATTTCTTAACGTGACACACATGGGAACAAAGTACATCACGTTGCAGCCAGGATTATGAATGACTTCAATAACAATGCAAACCAATTTCGTTCATAATTGTCATTGTAGGGAGGACGTTGCAGGCATTACCGACATCTGTGTTGCTGTGGCAAAGTCAGCACCTGGATGTGCCAATTGTGCCATTTATGCATACGAGTGCATTCGATGAACAGTAGTTGTGGAGTTTAAGTTGAGTTTAAGTCATGAGTTTATGTGCGAACATGGCCAAAGCCCGAGCGAATCTGCTCCTGTATCGATACCAAGACGCCCAAACGAGGCACCTGATAAGACCCGCCCCTGTCCCGCTCTACTCGATTGATGTGGCCCAGACAAGCTTAACCATAACATCAACGTACACCATTGGAAGGGTCGGAATTTCTGCCGCAAATAAAAATGACTCCAAATCAGCTTCCACCTTACCAGCTTCCGAGTAGTTTCGCATTGATTGGCCGTCAAGAGTCGCTAGGCGGGTTTCGTGCTTTTGTATATTGAAAAGGCAAACAAAGCCAACAAAGAAATATCAAACCTATCAATGAACAGCTAATAAAATACGACGAACAAAATCAAACACCGCGGCAGAGGTGAAAAAAGTGTCCAGCCTGTCACCTACAGAATATCGAGCACCACCAGGCTGTCACATGTTGATAGTTCACATTAAGACCCGTATGCATGTGTGTGAGCGCGAAATATCGACCATGCCGCTGAAATGGAACAAAGAAGAACGCTTTAGTCCATATATGATCTCCAATTTGTTCAATTATATACGATCTTCAATTATTAATTATTATGTCAAATTACAACACACACCATAAGCTAATCTTGCTTCTATGGTGCGTATCCATCAATATCCATCTATGGTGCGTATTATTGTGGTTTAATGTGCTCACAATATGTTGTGCACACATTTTACTTAGCAAAGCAAAACCACAGGTTAAGCTAGCTTTTATTGTGAAAATATGCTCAATGTATGTCAGACAAAAATATTTTTTAAAAAGATCAGACCAGGTTAGATATTTTAACATTTTTATTATTGAACACACAAATTGTGCCTATATTGAAGAAGCAATTTAAAAGGAGGTATGGTAAACCAGGCCAGACCATTTTAGATATTAAACAATAATAGTATGTTGTTTTGCTTTCTAACTAAAAATAAGCATTTCTGAGAGGAATCAATGTTCACATCATCCTAAACATGCGAATACACATGGTATTACAATATGCTGTTCTCCAAATCGAATGACTCATTGAAAATGAAATTGACCAGTACAAAATGAATTCCCTTGTACCATAAGGAAGTAAAAATAACACCAATATCAAGGGCAGAGTGTCATAAGGTCATATTTTGCATTAGTTTCAAGTATTTTTTTTCAAACCTCTTTGTCAATGCACCAAGTTCTGCTTATGGCAAAACATGGGCCCTGACACAAATAAATAAAACCCGTGGAAGTGACCATATGAAATTATTAAAATAAAAGCTCATATTGGAAGAACCAAAACATTTGTTGTCATAATAAGGATTACAGAAGTCTGCAGTGTGGGAAAATGGCTGAAATAATATGTTGGACTGAGGAACGAGAAAAGTGTCACTTTAGCCAGGTATGGCCAAGGTTGGGTTTATGTCTTCGAATTCTGGAATTGGAGAGGAAAATTATGTGGTGTTACAGGTTGGCATAGAGCAGAGGATTTTGAGAACTTTTCTTCTAATCTGAATCCTGGATTATGAGAGGAAAACTGTTTTGCATACCAAGTTGGAGAATGATGTGATTTATTTCTGTCATCAAAAATAACTATTTTCGCACTTTTCACGGTCATGCTCCGTGTTTAATGCTTCCATGATGATGACCAAACATCAAGAAGATCACAGTCATTGTCAGACTCAATTCCTCTTTTGGACAAATGGAGTAGAAGACTTCCTGGAGATAAAATAATTTTTCGCGGCCGACATCAAAGACAAGACCATGTTTGCAGTACTTGTCATGACTCTCGTCTCTCAGAGACGAAACACCACCTACGCAAACATACACAAGTTCAGCTTCAACAGCGCCTTGGTACTTATTAGGTAGATACGTGCACACTGAAACCAGCTTTGAAAACAAACTGCGCCGGAATAACGGAACTGTTGCGTAGGATTCAGTCTCTGGAAGGTGACAGGGTACTGTTCCGCCCGTACTCCGCTTGAGATTGCCGAAAGCGACGCCTGGTAACGGTTGTGGGCATCTACGATTGCAACAAAAGTATTGGTAATGGATAAAATCCGAAGGACTTGTAAGCATCACAAAGAGTGGGGCTATCCGCACGTACAACGTTCTCCACGAATTGTCATTCGACAGTGGTGTAAAGACAGTGGAAAGCGGAGCCTGTTTCACGGACTGAAGCACATGTAGCCCGTGTCACGAAGACTGCGCCCGCACACTGCAGCCACTGATTGTCAATTTGAAAATTATAGTCGGTACATGGGGCCATGATGTGAAGGTGACGGCAAGTCGCTAAGCTTAGCCGTTTCCGAGTACCAGACCAAATCGTGAAAAACTCCCAAAAACGTCGCTTCCGCTTTTCACACACCCCTCGCATGCGCGTGGCGCGTGACTGGGAAACGGTTGCCACGACGATGTTGACAATTGTCGTGGCAATACTGAGGTGTTAGTTTGGTGTCAATCGGTCCATTGGTTGACGAGATGTTGCGGTTTGAATCGGGTCGATGGGGAGCGCTAAAATTGGTGATTTTCCGAACGCAAAATATCAGTTTTACATGCCTATGGGTGACCGGTCATTCACCGAACACCCGTTCTCTCAAGACCTCGGTGACGTGCACACGAAACACGTTGACCCGACCGCAACGGAGTTGTGCCAGACGGATAGCCAACATTTGGAGCTTTCACGTGATGCCAGTCATATCTCGTTACCTGTGATGTGAGCCGTGCCACACGTCACAAACTGCGCTGGAAAACGGAACTGTTGCGTCGGTCTCAATCTCTGGACGGCGACGGGACAGTTCGTAGGTGACAGGCTTACCACGGCAATGCTAAAACCTATGGACTTTACCACGAGTGGTATAGTTTTTTTTACCAGCCCCCCCCCCCTGTCCCCTCGATCATAGCTACTAAATTGTTTCTGTACGCTTCTGATACATGCACTGAAACAAAGATGAGTACGTATATGTCTGTATGGTTAGAAAATACAAATTGACTGGGTATGTTAAGAGGAAGAGCGGCCTGATGATAAATACAATCCATATGCAATGATAATACGGTACCGTAGGTTGTCACCACAACCGGGGATATTTTTCATATATCTGTCACCCACGCTCGTGGCCGAGTAGCCGGTTTTTTCACCTCTGCAACGCGGTAATGCGAGTAAGCTGGCGGGTAATGTGAGCAAACTGACGGAGAATGTTAGTACTCTGACGGGTAATGTGAGCAAACTGACGGAGAATGTTAGTACTCTGACGGGTAATGTGAGCAAACTGACATGTAAGGTAGGTAAGCTGACGGGTAATGTGAGTTAGGCTTACAAGAATAAGCTCACCAGTATTGTAAGTAGGCCTATCTGTCATGTAAGTGAACTCATCGGTGATATAAGTAAGCCTATTGGTGATACGAGTAGGCACACCGGTAAGATAAATAGGCTAATCGGTGATGCAAATAGGCCCACCTGTCACGAAGATAAACTTACCGGAAATGTAAGTAGGCTCGCCGGTGATGTACGTAAGCTCGCCGGTAGTATGGGTCAGCTCACCGGTGATGTACGTAAGCTCACCGGTGATGTACGTAAGCTCACCGGTAGTATGGGTCAGCTCGCCGGTGATGTACGTAAGCTCACCGGTAGTATGGGTCAGCTCGCCGGTGATGTACGTAAGCTCACCGGTAGTATGGGTCAGCTCGCCGGTGATGTACGTAAGCTCACCGGTAGTATGGGTCAGCTTGCCGGTGATGTACGTAAGCTCACCGGTAGTATGGGTCAGCTCGCCGGTGATGTACGTAAGCTCACCGGTAGTATGGGTCAGCTCGCCGGTGATGTACGTAAGCTCACCGGTAGTATGGGTCAGCTCGCCGGTGATGTACGTAAGCTCACCGGTAGTATGGGTCAGCTCACCGGTGATGTACGTAAGCTCACCGGTAGTGTGGGTCAGCTCGCCGGTGATGTACGTAAGCTCGCGGGTAGTATGGGTCAGCTCACCGGTGATGTACGTAAGCTCACCGGTAGTATGGGTCAGCTCGCCGGTGATGTACGTAAGCTCACCGGTAGTATGGGTCAGCTCGCCGGTGATGTACTTACCGGCGACCAGTAATTGTTGTTGGCGATCTCTCCTTTCAGCACTTCAGCCAGGCCAACCTCCGCCACCGCGACTTGCAACACGGCCGCCAACATCACTACCTTCATCATCAACACCCGTTGCCTCATACTCCTGGCAGCGCGCCTCGAGATTCTCTGCACGAGCCTCGTGACCTGAACGTCGCCTTCCAGCTTGGCCGGAGAAGTGGCGAGCAGACTGTTCGGGCGTCTGTGTCGAGCGTCTACGAGCGGTAGACGGCGTGCCAGGAGCGACAGCGGTTCGACACAAGTGCGCCGAGACAGACACCGCCGCCGGCACACAGATGCGCGCCGACGCAGCCCGGCAATCGTCACAATGGAGGTTCCCGCACGTCACGAGCGGCGCGCCAGTCGGCCGCTTTTCGGCGCCGTTTTTGGCTGATAAAGCATGCCGATTTCTGGCGGTGAATTCTGGCGCGTGCCGAACGCCGGAAGGCAGCTGTGTAGCGGGTGGCTCGATGCGCCGCAGCAGTGAATGCGGTACGACTGAAACGAGCGCGAATTGATTGGCGGGAATTCCGATGTGGCGGAGATGAACGCTGAATGGTGTTCGACGGCTGACTGGCACCGCAGGTGTCGATGAGGCCCAGTCGGGTTGGTGAAATATGCGGAATGTGGAGTATCACAATTTTGAGTATGGAATTTGATATGGAATATGTAATATCATAATTTGACAAGTGGACGATAACATGGAATGTGAACTATCATAACGTGGAAAATGGAATGCAATGATATGAATATGGACTATCATAATATGAAGATGGACTATCATAACATGGAACATGCAATGTCATGATAAAGAATGCGAAACATGCGCCCCGGTTCTGATTGCATCGAAAGTGTGACATGTGACAAGTGCGGAGTGAACGCCAGGCGAGGCTGTTTGGCTGACGTGGATGCGCTACATTGATAGAAAGTCTATCGGTCTATCTGTCTGATTTGCCGCAGTACCTTGAGTGGGCTTTACAGGAGGAAACCTATTGTGTACGACCACAAATTAGCTCCCCCAGGTAGGCGGGAGCAATATAACACCGCTTTAATGACAAGTACTGTTGCAATAAAATCTCCCTCCTTCCATAATAGTGCCTGTGGAGAGGGCGCCCCCGTGTACGTCCCACCGCGCCACTCGCCCGAGGCTGGCAACATGAATGCCATACATTATGCATTATATGTGCTATAGTGTTATAACTATGCCACTATAGCACTACAGCACCACATTGCTAACGTCTGCCGTCTGTTGGCCACGGGCCATCAGTTTGCACCAACAGCCTGCGGTGCCTCTTCAGTTGCGCCTTACATCACTCCCCAGCACGATTCACCGGCAATTTTACACGTTCCCCTCCTAAACACTTCTGCGCATTCATTCATCCCAGGAGATGAGTGAGGGCGGGGATAAGTATATTTCATCTTCGTTCTCCACTTCAGAAGGGGGTATAAGTTTATTTCAGTTATCTTCTCTGGGTTTTCTAACAGGAGTGCTGGTGACATGAAGCAAACACAACGTGTTAACGTGACAAGGTCTCACGAAATACACCCAATGTATGCGCTTGGTGTCACTGGTTTAACTTGCAGGACAGGTTAAGGGTCACTTCCGTGCGTAAAAATAACTAATCTTTGTGCTTAATCGCTATTCGTGTAGTGCAAACAATACCAAACACACGCTTATAATGTTCAGCAGAACGCTCGCATTCTCTTGGGATATAAACGATTTGCAAGTTGCCACATGCCAACATATGGAACAAAGACCACATGCGGTACGTGCCTGTGTGTGTGTATATGTGTATATGTGTGTTTGTGTGTTTGTATGTGTATGTGTGTGTTTGTGTGTGTGTGTGTGTGTGTGTGTTTGTGTGTATGTGTGTGTATGTGTGTGTGTGTGTTTGTGTGTGTGTGTGTGTGTGTGTGAGTTGGCACCTATTTGGAAGCTTCCCGAACAACACCCGAAAGCATAGGTTTTTTAGCAACCAGAGGTCAAAACTCACACCAAATCCAAATTCGACATTTTACGGAATCCAGGGTGATTCCTAAACCCAAAAGGGTCATTTCAGGTAAAGGGTGTCAATGATCTTAATTTGCCATGAAAATGTTAATATCGGATAATAATATTATAGACCTTAAGTTTCCGGCGGGATGAGGCCTTTTAGGAAAAACCTAGGCGTTTCATTTAATGCCGGCCTACACTGTCCGACTGGACATTTCCGGTGTTAACTGAAATATCATGAGGTCGCAAGCGTTTTTTTCGTTATTGTTGGTTATATATGGCGAAAATATATCAGAAGTGACAAGCAAAGTAGTCTAAAAAAGCAAACCATGTGTCACTTGGTGCAACTTGTCAGATAGGTACAATGACAAAAACACAGATGGTTGGGTATAGGTTTGCAATTTGCACCGCGCAGTACATATTTCTTATGTTATTAATTTCACTTTAAACTAAGGCAAATGATCGGATTTCGCTTAGGCCTTATATTTTTCAGGATGACATTAACTAGTCGGGCGTATTTGTAACAATTACTTGAAGAAAAACTTCGAAATACATTAATCACATCCGAGCATCAAATGTGATCAGAAAATTATACTTAATAGTTGAAAAGTGAATAAGTGCCTTCCTGTACAAAGTAGCAGCCGACAGACCCCGTTTAGGCTTACGGTCGGTCACCTAGACCTTCAGCATGTTCTCGACGTCCCGATTTGCCCGTTCGACGCTCCCCTGGCTCTTAGGATGCCGGAGCCCTCTTTGAACTACACGACACACCGGCTCTCAACGGGTCATGATGCAGTATCTGCCCCTCCCCATCAATACACCACCGAAATCGCTCGTATCGTTCATAACGGTATTTTGCAAATGTCAATGGGACGTGACTCATAATGTCGACGGTGTCTGCTTCCTTACTTTTCCTGCGACTCCTTTGTTGTTTTTCTCCGCATCGTTCTTCAAGTTGTTTATGTTTCACCGGGCTACCTGCCAGCATCTCTGCGCGGATCATTCTTCCCGCTGACCTTCACTTACGCGGTCACACCTGCAGAAAAGGCCTCATCATTTTAGCGCAGACGATATTTTTTAAGTGGGGCGACCACGAAAATGTCAGGAAAAGTAGAACCCTTTCGGCGCGCGAACAGCGCTGAAAACTTGTGGTGTTATGTGGTAAAAATATCCAAATTTCTTTTTTGATCTAGTGTATTTTTGGTCCCTAAAGGGGGAGGTGAGCCCGGCTCCCCATTGACTGCGCCTCTGACGTTCGGTGAGGTGAGATGAGGCACCTAGCATTGGTGTACGGTTGGGAGTCTACTGCACAATGTCCACGTCATGTCACTAGAGCGAGATGAAACATATGAGGTTGCCCTCCCACACACAAAAAAAAAAAAAAAAACACACACACACACACACACACACACACACACACACACACACAGACAGACAACTGATTTCGCAGGGCGTCATATGTGCCCATGTCAACATTGAAAGTGCAGTGGCAACCTCAAAGTCGTGTACATCGTTATTCCTTACGTCTACGTGTACTTCCGATGTTATCCAGCGCACCTATTTTTCTTGTGCATGTTTGTGTCAACTCAAATGAAGAAATGCAATATTTCGAACAGTAATATGAATTTAAAGTCGTTGTATATATATACATATATTGATTGATATATATATATATATATATATATATATATATATATATATGTATGTATATATATATATATATATATATATATATATATATATATATATATATATATATATATATATACTACAGGTGAATGATTTTGACTACTTAGATGCATAACGTCAGCCATTTATGGTGCACTCTAGTTTAAGCAAGAAGTTGTAAAAATTGCCGTTGTAGATCGAATTTGCAATGCAGTTTTGCAGATGCACACGGCAGGTAGGTGGATACCAAAATAGGCTCGTGGGTGCACTTCCACCCATGACGAAACTGACAGTGCACCCTGCCTGACGTGATAAGTAAATGTCACAGGCGTGTCACCATTGGCATTGTTCCGATATAGATGACCGGCTATCGACATCCCGACGGCAGCCCGCCCCGCCATCTGTGCCAACGTCTCGCGTCGCACCTGTGTCCTCCTCGACAATCGGCAAACCTTTCAGCCAGCCCCTCGCACACACGCCATGAACTCTCGGAGTGACAGGTGGAACCACCACCGGCCTGTGTATCGACACAAGTGATCTACATGTGCTGTGTGCTGTGTTTTCAGCTCGGCGCACGTGCTGTTTTTTTCTTCAGAAACCGCTGCAGCTGCGTCGATACTGCTGAAAAACCCAATACATTGAATAAAAGTATGAACACATAACGCTGCCTCATGGTATATATACCTCTTGCTTTGGAAATCATGATGGTGTTTCGGCATGGCAGCTTGACAGAGCCAATGCATGCATAAGGGTGATATATATACATAAAATATGTATGTTATATAATATATATATATATATATATATATATATATATATATATATATATATATTATGTATATATGTATATATATATATATTTATATTGGATATTGTTTGGACAAATTATGTCATAAGTGGCACAGTGAGAAAAAAACCTATATTTCAATCAAAAGACACTTCACCAACGCTTTGGCTATATGCTTTCTTCAGGGTGACACTATTACAAAATTTAAAAACTTTAAGCACACAATATATTCGAATTCATATGTTCAAAACGTGGCACGTATCGCAACCTCCCGCTGGGCTGACGAACGATATAGTACAAAACACTGCGTCAATGGCGAAAGGCAACACAACAGAATACATAACACCATGACTGGCATTCGAGAAGGTCAGATCCAACATCATTCACATTGCCATGTTAATGAGTGTGTGTGTGTGTGTGTGTGTGTGTGTGTGTGTGTGTGTGTGTGTGTGTGTGTGTGTGTGTGTGTGTGTGTGTGTGTGTGTGTGTGTGTGTGTGTGTGTGTGTGTGTGTGTGTGTGTGTGTGTGTGTGTGTGTGTGTGTGTGTGTGTGTGTGTGTGTGTGTGTGTGTGTGTGTGTGTGTGTGTGTGTGTGTGTGTGTGTGTGTGTGTGTGTGTGTGTTTGTGTGTGTGTGTGTGTGTGTGTGTATGTGTGTGTGTGTGTGTGTGTGTGTGTAGGTGTGGGTCAAACCCTCTAGCCCGGGTCAGAGATTCCCGCTGCACCTCCACTACATCGTCCTGCACCAAGTAAGCTATCATGCAAGCAAGCATGGCAAATCTAGGTGAACTGTTGATACAATCCTCGGTATCGATAATTGGGGATTCTACAGCCTTCCTCCTAAATTTGTCTTTTAATTGGATTATTTCACAGACACCATCGCACCGCGGAAGGTGCCCCTCCTTTTCCCCGTGAATAACCAGTGCGCTCAGCATCCTGTGGTACGTAAGGTCAGCCCTGTGTCCCTGGACATCCAGTGGTACGTAAGGTCAGCCCTGTGTCCCTGGATACGTTGTTGAAGAGAACGCCCTGTCTCACCAATATAAGCCTTCCTTAGAGGAAGGCTTATATTAGTGTATGACGCAGAGTTTATTAAGGCTGTGGTGCACACATGGGTGACCCGAAAAGTGGTGGTGGTAAATATGTTTAAAAACACCGTCCTGGTGACGTCATTTAAGCATGACCAAACTTGGACCGAACTGGATGGTGAAATATACTTATCCACGCCCTCAGTCACCTCCTGGGATGAATGAACACGCAGAAGTGTTCACGCATTCCCCTCAGCCACAGCAGGATCATGAAACGCGTACTCCTGCATCTCTTTCCATAGCAGCAAGTCGAGCCGAGGGGCTGCTGCTGGCAGACTTGCTTGTAGAAAGAAGGGGGCGTGGTAGAGCGCGATATACTCGGCCATCCTCTTCACCAGGTCTCGCTCCTCTGACGCCATGTACCCTGTTGCCTCGTCGACTTCAAGGGGAGTACCATTTTCAGGATGTAGAGTCTACATCCTGAATAGAGTTATGATCCTGCTGTGGCTGAGGCGACTCGGCAGAGTCTAACGAGGCATCTGTGGTACCTGACACAGGAGAACGTCAGGCTCTCCCTCTTCGACAGTGAAGTCCCGGTAGAGGAGAAGCTCGCAATGGTGCAAGCTCTCCTGGACCACACACGACCGATGGAGCATCCTCCCGGGAAGCCGACCTTCCTGAAGACATCCCTCCTGGACGCGTCACATGATCTAGCACCATTCGCGGGGCAAAGATCTTGGCTGATGTTCAGCCTGCTGGACAACAGTGGGGCTTGGTTGAAAAATCATCCCAGCCAGTGGGCAGATGATGATGAGTATGCTCGAATGGAGAATGAAATGCAGCAGTTGTCAGTCGTGAATGACGCAGCCGAACGTGGTATTAAGGACATTACCGAGTACACAGACATGGCTAGAGACGGCAGAGTTGGAAGTCGTATGATCGCAGTGGCGAGTTCACACCGAGCTGCGGTCCCGCCACTGCGGAAAAGTGAGCTGGCTATGCATCGTGCATGCTGACGGCATGGGACTACGCCTGAGTAGACAGTGCAACGTGGGTGGCACAGACGAAACGCAGATGAGAAACGGATTGTTTTGCCACAGTATTGTACATTATCGCGTTAAATGTCCATCCACTTCACTGTCATTGTGCACTCTCATTCTCACAGTTCGACCTGTATCTAGCATAGTGATGTTGATGTGCCACTGCGAGTTGTCAATAAGTCATATATGTCAATAGGTCAAAATAATGGACTGAGCTGAAAATAGTATGTTACTGTCTCGAAACAACCTTTCTATCATTTCTAAATACATCTCTTCACAGACCAAGTCACGGCGATCACTGCAATGGCTTACTCTGATAACCGCTCGTTATTTCCGGTCGCGTTGAATCTGAAATGGCCGCATAGAACAATAAATATTGTGATTCGAACATTTTGCTTGAGTTAAAGTTTGTTCTGCTCAGTGAAAACTTTTAAACAAGACCACTCCCCGGTCTGTGCAATGAAATTGATTTTCCACCCCATTGGGATGGGGTCACTGACCTTCGAGGGGCTGGGGGACCAAAACTTAAGGGAGGGGGACCAAACTTGATCAGCTTAGTCTTTGTGTAAAAGAGCACCTAGTTTTGGTTGGGTAGCTTGCACGGCCAAAAGTGTTTTGTGTGTGTGTGGGGGGGGGGGACACCCTAATGGGCAGCGATACCCCACCTCCGGTGGAAGACTCCGTGCAGATTGTTTGAAGAAACATTTTCTTCACAGGTACACGCCGTTGTAAGTCTGCTGAAATACGCCAGTTGAGGGTCCATGGGAAGCGTCAGTGAGTGGCGATTCAGAGTTGCGGTGCCAAGCTCGGCCCGAAACCTGCCCGGTCGGGTTGTAGTATGCTGGTGGGGGTGGGCTGTTTCTATTCTGTTGGCTTTTTTTCGGATGCTGACGAGTGCCACTCTTCACAAACATTTCAAATTTTGATGATTAATTTTCAAATTTGCGACATGGCGGTTTTCCACACCTGAGCGCATGGTGCCTTTAGTCGCTGTGCGCGCACTGGTCTGATCCGCGTCCCACCGCTCGGTATCTGTGCTCCGTATCTGTCGACGTCCCACCGCTCGGTATCTGTGCTCCGTATCTGTCGACGTCCCACCGCCCGGTATCTGATCCGCATCCCACCGCTCGGTATCTGTGCTCCGTATCTGTCGACGTCCCACCGCCCGTATCTGATCGGCGTCCCACCGCTCGGTATCTGTGCTCGGTATCTGTCGGCGTCCCACCGCCCGGTATCTGTCGACGTCCCACCGCTCGGTATCGCCATGACACCACGACGGGGTGCCGTTCTCCCGGGACTTCCCCAGCCCCATCCAGAAGTGGTGCAGCGATGCAAATTCGCACAAGCGGAAGCGGAAGCGCGTCCGGCCCGGGGTCCGGCGACACAAAGCGGTACCCTGTCACAGAGCCGTCCGGCCCGGGGTCCGGCGACACAAAGCGGTCCTACAAGGTCCGGCCCCGGGGTCCGGCGACACAAAGCGGTACCCTGTCACAGAGCCGTCCGGCCCGGGGGTCCGGCGACACAAAGCGGTACCCTGTCACAGAGCCGCCGTCCGGCCCCGGGGTCCGGCGACACAAAGCGGTACCCTGTCACAGAGCCGGGCCGTTCCGGCTCTGGAACAATTCGCGGCCGTGGGCGCAGTGCCGCCGCTGGCACCGGCCGCTCCGCCGTCAGGGGGTAGTGCATACTGACCTCTGACCTCTCACTCACATGCACCCAAGTACAGACTTAACACGCGCCCTGCAGGGGGGGGGGGGCGAAATCCGCCCACCCCTCCGGTTTTTCATAGATAACTCCAGATGCTACCGGCCGATATACGCCATTGTTTGTGGACCTGCTTGTAAATGACCGCCGCGTTGTTTAAAGGAAGAAAAATGAAAATCGACCGAAAATTTGTCGAGCTAAGGAACACTAAAGACAAAAAAGTATCAGCGCCAGTCCGGAAATATCGGCGCTGATGCGCTTCCCGTATATTGGAACAAAAATTAAGTATTCTTGGCAAAACTAGCGACTTGTTTGATGTATATTGTTATGCTATATTGTTTCAATGTCATGTCAAGTCATCGAGGTCAAGTCAGGTCAAGTTCATGACAGGCTAACACATGCCCTGGAGGGGGATGGCGAAATCAGCCCACCTCTCCGATTTTTCGTACATAACTCCATATAGTATCGGCCAATATATGCCATTTTTACGTACTTGTTTAGAAATGACCGGCGCATTGTTTGAAATAAGAAAAATGAAAATCGGTCAAAAAATGTTTCAAGTTAGGGGCCGTTAAAGTAAAATCAATTTGCAGCTCCAGACCACAAAAGTCGGCGCTGATGCGCTTCCCGTATATTGGCAAGAGGGAAGTGTTCTTGACAACACTAGCAATTTGATTGATGCATATTGTTATGCTATGTAATTTGAAAGTCATGTTAGGTCGCCGAGGTCAAGTCAGGTCAAGTTCATGACAGGCTAATGGAACAAAACTTGGTTAACTGGAATGTTGTCATAAATGCAAATGACTGTCATGCGATTGATGTCACTTTGCATGTTATTCCCTATACGTCCCGAAATCTACTGTTTGCCATTGAGTGCCTAAGCATGTCAATACTTTACTCATGCATTTCACTCCTTTCTTTACGAAGCCGATTGTGCTGAGCCGCCCAACGGAGCAGTCGGGTGGGCAGCCCGGTTCCGGTAACTGGAGCAGGTAATGCCCTGATAAAGTGCTCCTAGATAGGTGACCTGAGGCAAAATGGCGGATCTGGCATCTGCATTTCATCATTAGTAATGTCCAAAACATCATTGATGCCGATTTTGGAATTAAACAAAATAAACCCAAAAAAAAAAAAAAAAAAACAATTCAATTCTTAAAAATTTTTTTTTTTTTTTATTTTGACATTAGATATACAAAATTTAATATAAAGAATAAAAAATATGCAAATTTCGTTTTTCACCCCGTCCCCCTTCCCTTTGGGGGTTTTCTTGCTCCGGTGCGGGTGATTTTCGGGGGGCGTAAGGGGCCCGCCTCCCCCCGTCCGGTGTTTTTTTTCGACGGCCCTCGGGGGTTTTTTAATTTTCCCCTCGGGGGGGGGTCCCCCCCTCAATTTTTGGGTTTTTTTGAACAACGGGTTTAGGTGCCCCTTAAAATTTTTCATATTTTTACACAAATTTAAACGATTTTTAAAAAAAAAATTTTTACAAAATTTAGTAAGTAGAAAAAGAGAAATAAAGGTTTAATGAGTACAAATATTTTAAACTAACTTTCCAAGTTTTACTTTTTCTTTACGTATAAAAAAAAAATTTTTTTAGTTTTTTTTTTTTTTTTTTTATTTTTTAAAAAAAATTTTTTTTTTTTTTTTTTTTTTTTTTTTTTTTAAATTAAATTATTTGTATTTGTTAAGTTTTTTTATGGTAAAAGTTTTCTTTCAAGAATATTTATTGGTTTTTTTTGGCCAAAGAAAAAATTTATTTACGTTTTTCTACCCCCAATAAAAAAAAAAAAAAAAAAAAATTTAAAAAATGCGAAACCCCAAAATTATAGCCTTGGCGGATTTTTTTTCTTTTTTTCCTTCAAAATTTTTTTTTTTTCAATACCCCCAAAATGAACTCCCCAGAGTCCAAAACATAATGTAAGTCGTGAAAAGTCGTGAAAACCTAACCCCCTGGTGACGTTACTTTTGGGGGAAATTGTTTTGGAGGGTGGACCCGGACCCTATTCGTCGAGCGCTTTCTGATGACACCATTTTCGTTTTCGTGCGACGCTTAGTTTGGATTTTAGAGGGGGTCTTCAACCCCCCGAGACGGCGTGGGAGGATTTGACCGGAAAGACGGCGCGGGTTAAGGGCACCTGAATTGAGGAACAGGAGGAGGAATTAAGGGCAGGAACGGAGTGTATGCTTAGTGGTTTGTTCATGCCTGACTGTACTATCAAGGTGGTCGCTAGAGTACTTTGTCGACACGAGTGCATGAAAAGCCACTGCATGTGTGGATGCTATTTTAATACATGCAATGCAATGCACTAACAAAAAGTCAGGTGGAAAGTTTTGTCACAGAAACGAACGTTGTATGGGGATAAAATATGATCTTCTTTGAAGCGGCAGATTGTTGGATATCTCAAACTGTGTAGTACCTCCATGGTCAGGGACGAAAAATGTACTGCAACCCCTCACGCAACCGATCCAAGATCCGTGACATCACCGGGTAACAACATTTCCAGCTGATCATTACTCAGAAAACTAAGTTGCCACCTGAGTGACGAGTGTGGCCACCACCAGCTATTACGTCACCGAAAAAATGTCTGATCGCCGCATTACCTGCAGGAGAGATCTTCTCCTCTCCACCTTCACCGCCAGACAGCAGCAATTGAGGGAGGGGAGGGAGGATGAGCCGGCTGTGCCGGACGTCCCAACACACTGTAGTCTGATTGCCCGCTCGCCTTCTGCTTCCTACTCTTCACGGTACGCGCCACATATGCCAAGGCACGTCGCGTATATGACGTGTTCGTCTGTATTAGATACATAGATGAGTCAGCAAGGTATATATATACATACACACACACACACACACACATATATATATATATATATATATATATATATATATAATATATGTTATGTATATTATATATATATATATATAATAAATATATATATATATATATATAATATATATTATGTATATATACATATATATATATATATATATATATATATATATATATATATATATATTATTATGTATATTATATGTCTATATATATATATATATATATATATATCCTAAGGCGTATCGCATGATCCCAGTGAACAGCACACCAGTGATGCAGTGACCCGTGACTCATCAGCCATGCACCAGGTGAGTGAGTCACCGTGTGTCTGACAACTGTTTATCGGGTGCCTCACGACGCACTTTATGCACATTTACGGCTAATGGCGCCGCCCACACCGCTTCGCCGGTGGGCCGCGGGATTTGGAAATGTCACGAATGGCGCGAGTATCGAACCCGGGACTTTTGATACCCAAAGCCCAACACCTTAACCACTCGGCCAAACCCGCCCTCTGGTTGAACTGTCGTAGATCCGGCAGCCTTCAACGCAGGTGGCGACACCTATGATGTGCGGTAATCGCCAGCCGGGATGGTGGCCGACATTACGCAGCTTCCGTGGGCAGTCGACTGCTCTGTAGGTTGTACGGGCCCCGAGCAGCCACAGGTGGAGTCCTGGCGGAAGTGCTGGTGCTGCCCAGACGCCTGTCGGATCCGACCGCGCTCCCTGTACGCAACGGCGCACCGACAGCCCGTGTCGCAGACTTAGTGTCGCAGCCACAATAGTCTTATATGACTTATAGTGTCGCAGCCACAATAGTCTTATATGACTTATAGTGTCGCAGCCACAATAGTTCTCCGACTGACACACTGAGTCCAACAGGACTCAGTGTCGCAGCCACAGGAGTCCTATATAACTCCGTGTCGCAGCCACAGGAGTCTCATATGACTCCGTGTCGCAGCCGCTGGAACCCTGTATGACTCCGTGTCGCAGACACTGGAGTCCTACAGGACTCCGTGTCGCAGCCACTGGAGTCCTACGGGACTCCGTGTCGCAGACTCGAGGCCGATAATTGTGGCATTGCGGCGGAGAGGTTACCAAGTTGGAGAGCTGTGCAGTGGACACCCACGACTTGTGCAGCTCAATTGTGGCCGGCTTTGGTAGACGTGAAGCCATTTCACAACTATAATTGCAAACAAAATCGACAATTCAGCAATGCCTTGGAGTTATAGATAGGTACATGTCTACATCATTGAGAATCGAGAAACAATTTGTAACTGGTGCTCTAGTTTCGGCATAGGATCATTCAATACAAATTCCATTCAGCCGAGGCCCGTTGCAGTCGCGGCCAATTTCGCAGTTGACTCGTCCGGCGAAAACCGTCCACGCATCTCATATTTAAATTAAAAATGCAGAATTGTCGACACAGCACAGGCGACGTGGGATGTCACTGTAACGCCTGCCTCACAGCTTGCTCCTCAGTTTATGCCGCACACAACCGCTACACGCGACGTGTCACGTGACACACCGGCGCTGCGACGGCCAGTGTCCGCTGGCCTCAGGGCACACAGGTCACGCGACGTGTGCAGCCGTGGCACCAGAGGAACAAGGACCAGGCAGCTCGCCATCCCGGGTAGTCAGCTGTGCCAGGGTCAGGCAGTAGTCGTCAATGTCGACACGGTCGTCATCACACGTCTGCATCTCGTCAGTCAATACAGTCAGTCGTTTCGTCAGTATACACTGGCCACAGCTACGTGTACCACTTCGGCCACGATACGAGGTAGATAGTTAGATAACCCGTGGTGAAATCACTCATCAGCCAGTATATTCGGATTTATCGTCCGCTAGCACAATCATCTGTCTTGTCGGCAACACAGGTATACCGAGATACACATCGTCAGCCAGCAGCCGTATGCCCCGTCAGCAGTACAAGCGAATATCTAGTCAGACAACGCGGTCCGAGGACGGAGAAATGTTGCTGAAGTCTACGGTAGGTGGTGCTGGCGGCGCACCCATCACGGCCGAGGTGGCGCTGCCGTCGCCTCGGGCAAGCCGACAACATCCATCATCTGACAGACGGTGCAGAAACAGAGGAAAACGCTTCTGCCGAACAAAGGAAGACGTCACTGTTGATTAGACTGAACAGGGTTTGATGTGTGTACTTTTGCCATTTTCCTTGCTTGTTAATACAGTGACATGACCATGAATAGAGCATATTCTGCTTTAGATTGAACATTCTGCCATCGTGTCTCCTCTCTCTCCCTCTCTCATTCTCCTCTTACGCACACTCTCTCACCTCCTCCCACACCTCCTCTCTCACCCTCCTGCCACTCTCCTTCCACTCTCCCTCTCTCGCTGCTCCTTCTCTCTGTCTCTCCCCTCTCCCCTATGATTTACTTGTGTTTTTGCCTCATGCAAGCGGTCGTAAAACCTATTCTATGTCCAGTCCATTCCCCAGCTTTGTGACACTTCTCGATACATTTCATGGTTATAGATCTGTCTCCTAGCTTTTTAATGACCACGGATAGCGGAGCCCGTACTCAGCATACCATTTGTAGCATGCTTTGCCGACCTTAGAGTGTACAAATTTGAAGATGTCTCAGCTCAGATCACTGACCTATGCTGTGACAACGAGAAACACGTCAGACAGTTTTTTGTCAACATCGCGAACCATCAACAATTAATAACCTTTTTTCGGGCGAAGAGTTACTGCGGCTTTAATATGGACGCTGACGCTGAATTTGGCGCTTAATTGTACTCATAGGTACTCAAAATAGTGTTTTCCGGCAGTACTTCAGATGCCACTAAAATATTGTTAATGGTTTTACTTTATCTGACCGATTACCAATGTATTCAATCGTAATAAATCGTGCATGGTTGGTATTTCAAGATACTGATAAACATCCAGTTAAACATTTTAAGCGAGTATCTACCGTAGCCTCCACACAGAGCACAAAATAAACAATTTCATTTTGCAAGACGAAAAGTATGAGCTCGAAGTGAACCGGGAGGTCACCCATTGACCTAAAGTATGCAAACCGGATATCAATCACGAGATCTCGTGGCATGGAACAAAGCAGCAATTTCAGTAACGCAGCAGTACGGAGGGTGGGGACAGGAAGATGAAGAACGTCTTACATTGACAAATTGAGTAAAGTCTGAACCTATGAAGTCCATCCTGCCCCTTCCTCTTCAGTCATCCCTTCTAATGCTAGGCTTTGGGTAAAGGGCATGGTTCATAGTAATCAGAGAATAGTCAAGCCTGGCTGACCCTGAGGTTTCAGAACGTGAGAAGCTTTGCGTATGTCCAATATACTGACGTTCACCCTGAATGGCTGCGGGGTCAACGCCAGCAAGCTGCTGACAGTGAACGAAGGCGAAAACCCAGGAAAAAGAACGCTGCCGACTTCGGCTCGAGGTCAGTGAGACCACCACAGGCACCAGTACGCAGCTCCTGCGGCCACTCCAAGGCCACCGTCCAGAAACCCCGTCCAGAAACAGGATGCTACTCGGGGAGGAAAAAGAAGGCTCCGTGTGCGTGGACTCCCTGCAGCAAGACTGCCAGGTGACTGATTTGTTCACGTTGTACGCAGGGCGACCGCTGCAAGGGAGGTATGCTGCAGGGAGAGGTATCCTGTAGGGGAGGTATGCAGGAGGTATGCAGGGGAGGTATTGTAGGGAGGTATGTACTGGGAGGTATGCTGCATGGAGGTATGCAACAGGGGAGGTATGCTGCAGGGGAGGTATGCTGCAGGGGAGGTATGCTGCAGGGGAGGTATGCTGCAGGGGAGGTATGCTGCAGGGGAGGTATGCTGCAGGGGAGGTATGCTGCAGGGGAGGTATGCTGCAGGGAGGTATGCTGCAGGGGAGGTATGCTGCAGGAGAGGTATACTGTAGGGAAGGTATGCTGCAGGGGAGGTATGCTGCAGGGTAGGGAGGTATACTGCAGGGGAGGTATGCTACAGGGGAGGTATTCATTAGTCGCAGTAATGCGACTAGTTAGGTTGAAATTTCTGGTTAGGTTAGGTTGACAGCATGCAGACCATGAATAATGTGCAATATTTAGTAAACAAGAGCGCGAAGGAAGTGCAGAAAACAATTGGCGTGAAGTGTTAATTACAATTTTTTTTAGCAGCATGAAATCTTACCAAGCATCACAATGTCACTTCCGATCGTATGCCCAGACTGGACAGTCAACTTGTGTTACCTCATTGTGCATAAGCATGAATAAAACATGGAAGAAATAGGACAACTAACATGTAATCAAATAAGACTGTAAACACATTAACTTCAAAATGAGGTCCTAAAATACCTACTCTATTCACATGTATGTAAGTGTCTCTGTCTTGAACAAGTAAGCACTCACCTACCTGAACTATGCCTAGGTAGCCACCAGGCTCAATGCACTAGATCACAAATGTGTTGTGTCGGACTCAGTCATTACCTTTAAAGCACAAATACATTCATCCACCTAAAGTAGTGTGTTTGAGATCAGTGTGATTAACATGGCGTACAAGCCTTGTTGTGCCCATCTGGGCACTAGGTTATGACGTTGCGCACCCAATAAGGTACAGCTATGGGTCGACAGCCAAGCAGAGCCTTAAGTATAAGACGGAGGTTGAAGGCACTTCATACTTGTGCAACTTACCATTAATTAATGGTGATCAGCTTGTTTGTCTTACCCAGCACGTGCCCATAACACTACACGTGATAGTTATTGTCCAGATCAGGGACAGATCAATGAGTTTTCCTGACGGAACATGCCCGGAGGGGCGTCACTTCGAAGGTTCCTGAAGGGGCATCTCTGGCCAAAAAAATATGTGTTTGCATGTATCAATTTTGCTTACGTGTGCTTGTATCTGTGTGTGCATCTATGCTTTGTGGCTTAGGCTACGTGAGTTTCTTGTTTTTCGCCGACTGTGCACTATCCGGTTTCTCATGTGTTTTGCACCGACAGTATAATCTCTGGCTGTGTTCGTTACGTGCCAAGCGATGCCTGTCACCGACTTACGCCGGCCACTCTCAGTGCATCGAAGCCGGATGAGCCAGCGCACCCCTCGTCTCGGAATGACCAGGTGAACACTCGCCACCTGGCCAAACATCACCATCGATCGGCTTCCGCTGGCCTCGTGGCAGCACAGTGGCCTGTGCTACCAAATGACGGCCAAAGTTAGGCGCGAATCCGGAGGTGCGACCGAGCGCTGTGAACCTGCGATTGTTGAGAAGAGACAACTGTTAAACGACTGAAACTCCGCCGAAAAAAAACTGTCCTCCTCCACTTTGCTCAGATTGCACAACAGGAATACAGAATATAACATGGAACGAAAAGAGTGCAATCAGGGCATCAACGTTAGGTGCGTCAGACGCAACGTTAGGGCTAGTATCGCGTATCTCCAGCAAAGTATAAGAACAGGTAGGTACTTGATGCCGTTCAAGAACTCTGAAATATGGGTCCGCACCAAGCGCTCCCGGGTGCCCACTAGTGTGTGCGCGAATAAAATATTTTCAGTTTATCAGAACATATCTCCATGATATATGACCCCAAGTATATATATTAATATTAGCTTGTATTCAGATGGCAACTTCATTGCAACTTATACTGATATATTGCACATAATATTACATTGCGTATTATCTTCTGGAACTATATTCTGGTATTCCCCCATCATAGTCGGTGGGCCGCCGGCGGTGTCGCGCGCGGCCCGCCTCTGATTGCCCACCACTGTGGATGTGGCGGGGCGAAAAACCATCATTTGAACGTCAATGGCCTCAACGCCATAGTTAGGGGGCATATTTTCGTATTCAACACGATAGGCGATGTGCCTGGCATGATTTCATCCACCATTGGGGGACATTCTCTTACAACATACAAACGTGACATTCTCTTATGCAACTTTGGCGTGACAAAGCCGATGTTGTTTTGTATTGAACAAGGCTAGAACTTTTTTTCCGTGCCGCCGCTTGACGCGTATCGAGCCATGCCAGAACCTCAATAATGCATGAAAGCCTCATGTCAAAATGCGAAAAAGACAGGACTAGATAAGTATGAATATAATCGAGTAGGGCATCAGAAGGCACCTGATTTCATGTCGGTTTATTTCAGACCATTGGAAATTAAATCGCTCATGTAAAACATCTGACATATTACCTAAATCAACACAATGCGATAATGGGACACAAATCTGGAACTTATTAGGAAAATGAGAGAGCTAAAACTTCGTGGAAGCTAAACCAGATGATGCTAAAATGTAGCATGTTCGATTTTCGTTTAGTTAGAAACATTGAAATTGTAAGCGCACAATGCAGGAGCTGTATGACGCACTTTATTACCAGAAGTGTGGTGGCCAATTGCTCCCAATACACTTTAAGGGTAACGTGACAGGGTGGAATGATTTGATAAATAAGCGAATTATACATCGTAAGAGAGCTTGTTTTCATGTTGCTCAAATTTAACCATGAGAAATTACTTGCACCTATACTAGAAACTAGAATATGGCATTAATCATAGCAAGCCCACTTTAGCGATGTTCCTTCACAAGCCCACCACCAGAGCGGCGCCACCAGTGTCATGTCCGTCCATGACGCGAATTGGAATCTCCGTGCTCATCACACGCTGCTGATGTCAATTTTTCATACAAAGCATGTCACTAATGCGCAAATGAATAAATATAATTACATAAAGAATTCGATGGCCAAGGAAACGAAATATCATTTTGCTAAGGAATATTTGGACGCGAGGTAGATGGAACGACCTTCCTCTAGATGGGAAGACCAGTATGGTAGGTGAAGCATGCCTCTCCTCTCGACGAATTGCTAAGCGACTCGCCAACTTCCAAGTCAGCGATACATGAACATTCCTTTGTTGGAAGACAGTGAATGTCCACCAGAGGCGCGGCCAAGGAAGGACGAGGGTCCGAGCCACCCTTAGGGAACACACAATAATTTTTAGGACCTTTATGATCTTTATGACAATAATTTGTTGATTTTCACTAGGCAAAACCAGAAATGTTACTAGTGATTCGCTTCTCGCTTCTCGCTTCAAAATCAATAGCTGTTTCATGATATTGTTCTTTTGGCCCCGCTTAAGAAACTCCTGGCTGCACCACTAATGTCCGTTAATCTTATCTTATGGTAGCAAAGGCAACCTGATCTCAGCAGACTGCACGAGACATCTTCCCGCCATAAAAGTAACATATAATCGCCGTTCTACTTCTTTGATCGGATTGACAGTGTACAGTGTTGACACCTGGTGCTTTGCAATCACGTCGCATATCGAATTAGTGGGTGAGATATTATGCGAGGCACTCATGCTCAGAGGACTCGTGGGGTTACCACCCCCTACACACAGAAAGCCTCACATATTAGACCTACAGAAGTGCACCAAGCCGTCATTCTGGACGAAGCGCATTGTGTGAACTCCACGGGTTCAAGCAAATATTTAAACAGTGCCTGAAAATTCGAAGTCCATTTACCAAGTCCACGCCCAGCTAACATGGCACCAACTATGCCCTGTCGGTTACCTACGACGGAGGCAAAGCGTCCAGCTAGTCTTTCTTGGACACAATGGAATGTTGTACCACAAGCGATCAAGCCAGAGCGTTCCGTGCCAATAATTTTGTAACCTGATGACCGAGGACAATAATACGCTCACCCAAAAGATAACAGGATTGACCAAGCCTTACGCTGCGTGGCTAGCTGACCGTATACTGCCAGGTCTCTGATGAACTGACCGTATACTGCCAGGTCTCTGATGAACTGACCGTATACTGCCAGGTCTCTGATGAACTGACCGTATACTGCCAGGTCTCTGATGAACGACCGTATACGCAGCTCCGATGAGCGACCGTATACTCAGGTCACCGTATCCAGGCGACCGTATACTGCCATCCTGATGAACTGACCGTATACTGCCAGGTCTCTGATGAACCGACCGTATACTGCCAGCTCGAAACGACCGTATCTGCCAGGTCTCGATGAACGACCGTATACTGCAGCTCCATGACGACCGTATATGCCAGGTCTCGATGAACTGACCGTATACGCCAGGTCGATGAACGACCGTATATGCCGGTCTCTGATGAACTGACCGTATACTGCCAGGTCTCTGATGAACTGACCGTATACTGCCAGGTCTCTGATGAACTGACCGTATACTGCCAGGTCTCTGATGAACTGACCGTATACTGCCAGGTCTCTGATGAACTGACCGTATACTGCCAGCTCTCTGATGAACTGACCGTATACTGCCAGCTCCTGATGACTGACCGTATACTGCCAGGTCTCGATGAACCGACCGTATACCAGGTCTCTGATGAACGACCGTATACTGCCAGCTCACATAACCGTACCCAGCTCTCACCACCCAGTATGAACGACCGTATCTGCCAGCTCTTGATACGTATCCGTACACTATCCAGTTATATACTTGATAACACCATACTAGTCTGTGACCGTATACTGCAGCTATCGACCGTATCCAGGTCTCGATGGACCGTATGACAGGTCTCGATGAACGACCGTATACGAGTTGGTCTCTGATGAACCGACCGTATACTGCAGCTCTCTGATGAACTGACCGTATACTGCCAGCTCACTAATGCACTGACCGTATACTGCCAGCTCACTGATGAACTGACCGCATACTGCCAGAACTCTGATGAACTGACCGTATGCTGCCAGGTCTCTGATGAACTGACCGTATACTGCCAGGTCACTGATGAACTGACCGTATACTGCCAGGTCACTGATGAACTGACCGTATACTGCCAGCTCACTAATGCACTGACCGCATACTGCCAGCTCACTGATGGACTGACCATATACTGCCAGCTACTAATGCACTGATCGTATACTGTCAGGCAATTGATGGACTGATCGTATACTGCCAGAACTCTGATGAACTGACCGTATGCTGCCAGGTCTCTGATGAACTGACCGCATACTGCCAGAACTCTGATGAACTGACCGTATGCTGCCAGGTCTCTGATGAACTGACCGCATACTGCCAGCTACTAATGCACTGATCGTATACTGTCAGGCAATTGATGGACTGATCGTATACTGCCAGCTCACTGATGAGCCGATCGTATACTGCCAGCTCACTGATGAACTGACCGTATACTGCCAGCTCACTGATGAACTGAGAGTATACTGCCAGGTCACTGATGAACTGACCGTATACTGCCAGCTCACTGATGGACTGACCGTATACTGTCAGGTCACTGATGAACTGACCGTATACTGCCAGGTCACCGGTGTCATTTGGAACTTTGAATTCCAAACTTTAGATCAGCTTAACATTGATTGACCCTATGGTCGTTGCAGAGACAGTTCCTGGGCAACTGCCCTGCACCCTTGGAAATGCCTTTTCGATTTCCGCACTTTGGGTCGTATGCGAATAAAAACAAAACGGGGATAACACATATGCGGGCATGTGTCGAAAACTGGGAGGTGCATCATCCTTAAACTCATATATTTCACCAGCCAAAATCAATGTCGAACAACATACATGTACAGATTCACACCACATGACTTAGCACACACAATACCGTCGCTTACACAAATGTGGCCATGCCTGTCTCTGTCGCCACATGTGGTGGCAGACATGTGTTCGACTGACGTCAAATGCCAGCACGCCGTTTACATGGTTTTTAATCCTTGAATGAGTATCGGGTAACTCAGTTTATCAGCTATGGCTGGTGGATATAGCACACATCATCCATAGCAAAGACAATAGTTGTCAGCTGTCAGTGGTGGCCAAACAATAATGGCCCATGTCCATGCATCATCAAAAGACGACAAAAAAAAAACGACACACGTGATAACTGCGGGTGAAGCTCGGTCTTCAGCACATAATCTGCACTTGGATGTTTTAGACACCGTTTTGGCGTGACGTCACGTGGAGTGGTGACGTCACGCCATGTGACGTTCTGAAGTGACGTCAGGCAACGTCCTGACGTGGCACCACATGGAGTGATGACGACACGCCATATGATGTTGTGACATGACGTGATGTGGAGTGGTAATGTCACGCCATGTGACGTTATGACATGACGTCATGCGACGTGCTGACGTGTCGTTATGGTGGATTGTGCTTGCGTTTGCTACGCCAGCGACCGCACTTGGTCTGTTGGAACACTGCCAGCCATAGTGTTGAAATGGCGCTTCTACGCTTGTTTGTCCCCACTACCTGCGCGTCATGTTTGTCCCCACTATCTGCGCGTCATGTTTGTCCCCACTACCTGCGCGTCATGTTTGTCCCCACTACCTGCGCGTCATGTTTGTCCCCACTACCTGTGGGTCATGTTTGTCCCCACTACCTGCGCGTCATGTTTGTCCCCACTACCTGCGCGTCATGTTTGTCCCCACTATCCTGCGCGTCATGTTTGTCCCCACTATCTGCGCGTCATGTTTGTCCCCACTACCTGTGGGTCACGTGTCATGTTTGTCCCCACTACCTGCGCGTCATGTTTGTCCCCACTACCTGTGGGTCATGTTTGTCCCCACTACCTGCGCGTCATGTTTGTCCCCACTACCTGCGCGTCATGTTTGTCCCCACTATCTGCGCGTCATGTTTGTCCCCACTACTTGCGCGTCATGTTTGTCCCCACTACCTGCGCGTCATGTTTGTCCCCACTACCTGTGGGTCATGTGTGTCCCCACTACCTGCGCGTCATGTTTGTCCCCACTACCTGTGGGTCATGTGTGTCCCCACTACCTGTGCGTCATGTTTGTCCCCACTATCTGCGCGTCATGTTTGTCCCCACTACCTGCGCGTCATGTTTGTCCCCACTACCTGTGGGTCATGTTTGTCCCCACTACCTGCCTCGCCCTACCTGCGCGTCATGTTTGTCCCCACTACCTGCGCGTCATGTTTGTCCCCACTACCTGCGCGTCATGTTTGTCCCCACTACCTGCGCGTCATGTTTGTCCCCACTACCTGCGCGTCATGTTTGTCCCCACTACCTGCGCGTCATGTTTGTCCCCACTACCTGCGCGTCATGTTTGTCCCCACTACCTGCGCGTCATGTTTGTCCCCACTACCTGTGGGTCATGTGTGTCCCCACTACCTGCGCGTCATGTTTGTCCCCACTACCTGTGGGTCATGTGTGTCCCCACTACCTGCGCGTCATGTTTGTCCCCACTACCTGCGCGTCATGTTTGTCCCCACTACCTGCGCGTCATGTTTGTCCCCACTACCTGTGGGTCATGTTTGTCCCCACTACCTGCGCGTCATGTTTGTCCCCACTACCTGTGGGTCATGTGTGTCCCCACTACCTGTGGGTCATGTTTGTCCCCACTACCTGCGCGTCATGTTTGTCCCCACTACCTGCGCGTCATGTTTGTCCCCACTACCTGCGCGTCATGTTTGTCCCCACTACCTGCGCGTCATGTTTGTCCCCACTACCTGTGGGTCATGTTTCCCCACTACCTGTGGGTCATGTTTGTCCCCACTATCTGTGGGTCATGTGTGTCCCCACTACCTGTGGGTCATGTTTGTCCCCACTACCTGTGGGTCATGTGTGTCCCCACTACCTGTGCGTCATGTTTGTCCCCACTACCTGTGGGTCATGTTTGTCCCCACTATCTGCGGGTCATGTGTTCCCCACTACCTGTGCGTCATGTTTGTCCCCACTATCTGTGGGTCATGTGTGTCCCCACTACCTGTGGGTCATGTTTGTCCCCACTATCTGTGGGTCATGTGTGTCCCCACTACCTGTGGGTCATGTTTGTCCCCACTATCTGTGGGTCATGTGTGTCCCCACTACCTGTGGGTCATGTTTGTCCCCTTTTTCCACTACCTGCGCGTCATGTTTGTCCCCACTACCTGTGGGTCATGTGTGTCCCCACTACCTGTGCGTCATGTTTGTCCCCACTACCTGTGGGTCATGTGTGTCCCCACTACCTGTGCGTCATGTGTGTCCCCACTACCTGCGCGTCATGTTTGTCCCCACTACCTGTGGGTCATGTGTGTCCCCACTACCTGCGAGTCATGTGTGTCCCCATTGTCTGCGAGTCATATGTGTCCACAGTATCTGCGAGTCATGTTTTTTTTTCCCAGTACCTGCGTGTCGTGTTTGTCCCCAGTACCCGCATGTCATGTTTATCCCCACTACCTGCGCGTCATGTTTGTCTCCACTACCTGTGGGTCATGTTTGTCCGCACTGTATGCGTGCCAAGTTCGTCCCCAGTATCTGCGAGTCATGCTTGTTCGCACTACGTCAGCGATGTCATGCATCACGAATTTCCCCGACGTGCGCTTCTACGATCATCACAGCACGAACGTCACGTGATCGACCAATCAGACAGCTGGACCCAGCTGCCAATGGAATGCGGGATATTCTGCGCCGACCGTGTCACAACCCGTCACGTGTCCCCTCCCCCCGGTACTGGTGCAGCCGTGACGTCAGGGGGATTTTGGGGGCAGCGAGGTGCGCCGACCGTCCAGGCAGCGGCGGCGGCGGCGGCGGCGGCGGCGGCGGCGGCGGCGGCGGCGGGGGCGGCTGCGGCGGCGGCGGCGGTGGCGGCGGCGGGGGCGGCTGCGGCGGCGGCGGCGGTGGCGGCGGCGGGGGCGGCGGCGGTGGCGGCGGTGGCGGCGGCGGTGGCGGCGGCGGCGGCGGCGGTGGCGGCGGTGACGGCGGTGGCGGCGGCGGCGGCGGCGGCGGCGGCGGCGGCGGCGGCGGCGGCGGCGGCGGCGGCGGCGGCGGCGGCGGCGGCGGCGGCGGCGGCGGCGGCGGCGGCGGTGGCGGTGCAGACGTTGCCCTCGGGCCGGACCGGCCAGTTGATATAACCGGATCCGGCAGCGGCTGGCCCTCAGAGTGTCCCGGGTGTCCCGCCACAGCCGTGTCCCGGACAGCCGTGTCCCGGGTATCCCGAGTGGAGCGCCGCAGCCGTGCCCCAGGTGTTTCGAGTGGACTTCCGCCGCGCCGACATGCATCTTCTGCACGTGAGTGCACCGACGTCGGTGACATGGCGCGACGTCATGCAACGGTCTGACGTGACGAAACGCGCCGTGGTGACGAGACGTCATGCTAGCTCGTGATGTGATGTCATGCGAAGTGGTGACGAGATGTGATGTGACGTCACGACTTAGTGTGATGTGACGCTCTGACGTCACGTAGTAGCGTGATGTGATGTGATGTGATGTGATGTGGTTATGCGATATCACGCACTGTGAGGATCTGGCTGAGGAAGTTTGAGGATGGTCAGATGCAGCGAGAAGATATAGTCAGCCCACTGCTTGCGCTCATGAGCCCTTTCCTCTCTCAGTGCGGTAAGTATTACATAATTTGCACAACTTTGCCCATAGCCGGAAAATGATGTTAAGCTAAATACGAAAACACTCCCTTTTGGGGCTTGATGAATACTTGAAAATACGTTGTTGTCTTATGCCGAAACGGGAGTCCTTTCTAATAATACGGTATTTTCAGACATGGTCACTGCAATGCCTCCCCTGAGATCAGGGATATTCTGTTTGCTGTGTAGTAGTTAGCGCAATATTACGACGAGCCAAAACCTCAGACCACTTCGAATCTTCCTTGCTTTCCTCCTCTTGAAACACTCCTGATTCCAATGATAACTAAATTTAAAAAAAGATCTCGGTCAGCCAATGCTTTGTGCAAATCACGTGAACTATCGATGAAGGTTACTTCCTGGCTGCCTTGTAGATATTGGTTTGGTATATAATGCAGACTAGCTATTCGATGAACATAATTATTACCTAGCATTCTCATGCATAGCTGCAATTTTGGAGAAAAAATGTAACTTTTACTTCATTAGAACAAAGATGTAACTTTTAAGATTAGCATTAATGTATAATATCATATTAATAGCTTTAAAAAAGGTACATCAAAATGCGACATGCAACTAGTTACATTCAATATTTCAGGACCTATGAGTATAGCAGTGTTGACAGATCTAGCATACGATGTAAGGAAACCTAGTAGACGAGGCAAACTAGCTTCATCGAATAATTAATCAGATTGAAGAAAACGTTTGGGTGTACTTTAAGCCGCACATCGAATCAGAATGAAATTTTAATTCACGTTGAATCATTTTCACCACCGTGACTGACGCAGAACTCACCACACACATAAAAATATATCACAAAAATTGCACCAAAATGAAGTTCCAGGATCATGAAATTTGGGTAGGCTAGGGCTACCCCGGTAACCTTGAAATAAACCCTTGATACCAACCCCGTTTTGGTTTGTATCTAGCCTGGACATGAGTATTCCCAGCCCCGACCGGTCTGTCTCCAGCCTGGATCTGTCTATTTCCAGTGTCGGCCGGTCTTAAGCCGTCGCTGGCCAGGGTCTGTCCGGCTGAAGATTCGTCGCCAGATATTTGCAGCGGTTTGCTGGCCGCCCCAGCTCAGCCGGACAGTCGTGTGTTTACAGCGGCGATAAATCTGCCCGGCAGAATGTGCCTACCGTGCTTACCATCCGGCTGCCACCTCTTGCGGGGCCCGCTGTACAGCTGCTAACTTTTGGAGGGCCGGCTGTACAGCTGTGACCTCTTGGCTGGGTCAGCTATACAGCTGTGACCTCTTGCTGGGTCAGCTATACAGCTGTGACCTCTTGCGGGACTGGCTGTACAGCTGTGACCTCTTGCGGGGCCGGCTGTACAGCTGTGACCTCTTGCGGGGTCGGCTATACAGCTGCGACCTCTTGCAGAGCCGGCTTTACAGCTGTGACCTCTTGCGGGGTCGGCTGTACAGTTGTGACCTCTTACAGAGCCGGCTTTACAGCTGTGACCTCTTGCGGAGCCGACTTTACAGCTGTGACCTATCACCGTATTTGTCCACGCCAGGTTCACAGTTCCGACGAAATGTGCTCAAAGTGTGGGCAGTATAAGCGCGCGAAGGCCATTAAGTATACTGTTAGACTGTTCGTTTATGTGCAAAAAAATGAAAAAGAACAAGTCCTTGCATGCTGAGCATAACAACGAGGAGGTATATTTTGAGGATTCAAGATAGATCTGCAAGTCCGAAGTTCACTTCGTGTCAACGACGCAGGACGTTTCGCTAAAGCACTCAGAAGCAGGTGTCGGGTGGCGTGTAATGTACAACAGACCGCCTGGTCGTCATATCATTATCACGAGTCGTGATCACCAATCACCATCACGCACCATCGCCATCTATCACTACAACGTACGATCACCACTAATCACAAACACTAATAGCGTTTGCTCGCGACAAACGCGTATCACGTTCAGTATCGCAATGGCTTGTCACATCAATGTCAGTGTCACCATCACTATCGCCATCACATATTCCTCTCGATAATGCATCGACGTCACTGGTCAGTATCACGTGACACAATATCGGGATCGGCAGGCGAACCAGGTAGGCAGAATCCACTCCGTCCTGACCCTGCCGACTGGTCACTGGGGAGTTCCACCGAAGGAGTTCCAGCAGTTCACAGTGATTCACGGTGTTCGCAGTGTCCTTCCTGTGTCTTCTCGCAGTGTCCGGTTCTTCCGCCGATCAAGTTGTTTACCACGATCTGCGGCTCAGAGGTTTCTTCTGGGACCTTCCGGCCAACGCTCCTGCTCCCAGACGGTTCCTCCGTCGGTCCGGTTTCCCGCGCATTCGCGGCATTTCCCGCGGGTTCACGCGTCCTGCAGGCGGATCCTTGCGACTGGCGCCGCCCTCCTGTCGTCACTCGGCGACGCTGGCCACGGCTGCCAACCGCCTGACCTTGTCACCGCTGATGACGTCACCTCAGTCGACATCAGGCGAAACCCTGCCCCTGCCTGAGTGGGCCCAGGAAAGGCACAGCTGAGCCATCGTGGGTGCGGTGGAGTCGGTCCGCCAGGGCGAATGTTTCTGCTCTGATGGTGACCATTTGATTTGATTTGATTGACGATCATTTGCTTTAATATGAGAAGTGTTGCATTACGTCATTCGTGCCGTAATGCAACACTTCGTGAGACACTTCATTCCTGCTCGCTCCTGCTCCTGCTCAACACTTCATTCATGCCGTCATGAGAAATGAATGGTGAGAGTTAACAGATGCTCCATGTTCTGTTCTGAGCAGGCCTCTCGCAGTACAGTGCGCTACGCAGTATGGTCGACTGTAGATTACTTTTTACATCTACACTTGTACCCAACACCTCTATGACAGCTGCCATATGCTGTCCTTTCCAGCTGCCCTCTGACAGCTGTCATGTGTCTCCAGCTGCCCTGTGACAGCTGTGGTGTGTCTCCAGCTGCCCTGTGACAGCTGTGGTATGTCTCCAGCTGCCCTGTGACAGCTGTGGTGTGTCCGCAGCTGCCCTGTGACAGCTGTGGTGTCTCCAGCTGCCCTGTGACAGCTGTGGTGTGTCTCCAGCTGCCCTGTGACAGCTGTGGTGTGTCTCCAGCTGCCCTGTGACAGCTCTGGATGTCTCCAGCTGCCTTGGACAGCTGTGGTATGCTCCAGCTGCCCTGTGACAGCTGTGGTTGTCTCCAGCTGCCCTGTGACAGCCGTGGTGTCTCCAGCTGCCCTGTGACAGCTGTGATGTCTCCAGCTGCCCTGTGACAGCCGTGGATGTCTCCAGCTGCCCTGTGACAGCTGTGATGTCTCCAGCTGCCCTGTGACAGCTGTGGTGTCTCCAGCTGCCCTCGACAGCTGGGTAGTCTCCAGCTGCCCTGTGACAGCTGTCATATGTCCCCAGCTGCCCTCTGACAGCTGCGATGTCTCCAGCTGCCCTCTGGCAGCTGTCAAGCTCCAGCTGCCCTCTGACAGCTGCGGTATGTCTCCAGCTGCCCTCTGACAGCTGTCATATGTCTCCAGTTGCCCTGTGACAGCTGTGGGTGTCTCCAGCGCCCTCTGACAGCTGTGGTGTGCCGCGCTGGCCCAGGGTCCCCCGCCCCACACGGCGTCCCCACCCGCAGCGGGGTGCCGCAGCGGCCCGGGGTCCAGCGCCCCGCAGCGGGGCCCCAGCCCCGACAGCGTGAGTCCCCAGCTGCCCTGTGACAGCTGTCAGATGTATCCAGCTGCCCTCTGACAGCTGTGGTGTGTCCCCAGCTGCCATGTGACAGCTGTGGTGTGTCTCCAGCTGCCCTCTGACAGCTGTGGTGTGTCTCCAGCTGCCCTCTGACAGCTGTGGTGTGTCCGCAGCTGGCCTGTGACAGATGGGATGTCCCCAGCTGCCCTCGACAGCTGTGGTCTGTCCCCAGCTGCCATGTGACAGCTGTGGTGTGTCCCCAGCTGCCATG
>JAOTOL010001464.1:0-57500 GCA_034440575.1 Imbricaverruca yamaguchii | reverse complement strand
TCGTGCGATTCTATGGTTTCTGCTAGGTCACCTATGTTTTGCTAATTGCTACCACATGATAGTCTTGTGCCATATTTGACGTGATGGAAGGCTTCGCATTGGGGTTGGCTGGAAACATCATATGCATTCAATTCGACGATTGGTTGTTTTGCTTCCCATATTCCCTGGTCGTTAAGAAATTCGGATACACGCTGAACTTTGCTGCACTTCATCTCTTTGGTTCTATATGCTTTCCAGAATGGTTACCGAATCAAGTCCCTGGATCGGTGAATTCTTCGCTGTTGGACCCATTGGGCTTTTCCTCGTCTACAAATGTGTTTTAGAGTCAAGCCAATTTTTGTCAGGGGCCCGGTACATTTTTGAGACCCCGACTCCTGTTAGGGTTTTGCTGCGATTTGTGTGCACCGATGCATTTTGTTAGATACCCACACGTTCTGGAATGCCCTGATTTGTTCATTTAGTGGCCGCCCTTTGTGTTCCATTTAAGCACCATGACGCTTCTTGCGAGCCCATGCCTATTCTTGAAGCCATTGGCGGTCTCATGGGCCAGCCGTGACTTCAGGACCACTTGTGTATTTTCTTAGATCTACCAGTGTGTTTATTTAGAGATGCAACACATGTATGGGGGCCCTGTCGCTTTCTTGCGAGACTCGGTGCACTTTGATGAACCCTATGACTTTTCGGCCTCACGCTATTCTATTAGGACTCTGCCTTTGGAGCTCCTGAGGCACAGTTGCGGGGCCCAGCACGACTTTGGGGGATCCCGGTGCGATTTTTTGGTCCCAGACATGTGGTCCTGTGGACCCGACGCTAATTTTCTGCGCTCAACGCGGTTTTTGGGAACCTTTTTTGAAAGAAAATGAAGTAGAAATTGACCTGAATTATTTGTTATTTTTCTGACACCCGCTGCCATATTTGTTTGCCCTTCCACGATTATTGGGGCCCCGATGCGTTTTCTTCGGGACTGTACGTTTTTTAACGTCTCTGGTGCGATGTCGGAGGGTGCAAAGACCTTTTATTTGCTCGGACCTTTCTTTTTTAATCACTCCTTATTTTTTAGTGCTCCGGCTTCATCTTTTTTCGAGTCGCAATGCGATTTTTGGGGCACGCTGAGCTTATTTGCGGTTCTCAACGCCAATTTTTTGGGAGCCCGACGCAAATATTTGATGCCCTACCCGAATTTGTGGGGCTATTGACGGAAATGTAGTGGCCTGAGCGCGATGATTGGGGAGGGGCTTTCCAGAAGTTTTTGGGGCGCGTTGTACTTCGTTTGGGTAACGGCGCGACTTTGGCGAGCACCGGTGCACATTTCCCGGCCCCGGCTCGTGTTTTCTGGGGCTCACTTCATATATTTGGAACCCCTACGTAAATTCTGAGGATACAGATGCGAATGTTTTGGAGCCGAGCGTGAGTTCTGGGGACCCCGACACAATTCGTGGGTGCCAATCCCACCAGGATGGAGGGGGTGGGAGCATTTTCCGCCTTGATGCGCCAATGCAGCTGTTCAACTATTTTTGTTTGGTATTTATATATTTATATATTTAGAATGGCACGCTTCGGAAAACTTCTTTTCGGGACTTGTTCTTCACTTTCCGTTGCTCTGGCCAATTCGAGCGAACCGCGGTGTGATTTTTGTGATAGAGTTCTATATTTTGTAAGCCCCTGCGCGAAAATTTTGGGCTCCGGTACGATTCTTCGGGCTCCTGGTGCGATATTTGCGGGACTCGGCACGTTTTTTTTTCCAGGCCCGATGGTTCTTGGGTGTTAGTGACACGATTTGTGAGTCCTCAGAGTGACATTCCGGGTAAAAAATGGACTTTTTTTTTAAACCTTCAATTTCGGGACCCCGACATGACCTTTTTGGCCACCAGTGTGATCCTCAAGGGTTACGACGCTACTTTTTCGGGGTCCCAGTGCGAATTGTTTTCCCCGGTGTCATATGTTAGGTTCCCTATCGCGAGTTTTAGCGGCCTCGCCTGAACACCCAACATGATTTCCATGTGCCCCTGTCATATTTTTGGGTCCTGAGCGCTATTTTGGGATGCCGGCTCGAACTTTTGAGGCCCTCAGGGGACCCGGCACGACTTTTGGGATGCCCAGTGCCACATTTTGGAGCCCCCAGTGCCCCTCATATTCGTCATTGAGCGATTCTAGGGGCCTACACTGTGATTTTCAGAGGTCTCAGTACGATTTTGGTTCCTCTGTGACGTCTTCAGGGGCCTCGCATGATATTGCGATTCGTCAATGTGATTTTCAGGCGCCGCAGTGCGAATATCTGGGTCCCCAGTGGGATTTTTTTAGGGGTGCGGCGCAATTTTTCTGAACACCGGTGCGATTCTTAGGGTCCTACAACCTCCCAGTGGGGAACTGCAGTGTTTGCCCGGGGAAAGTGGGCAGTGTTGCCTGGGGGATAAAAAAGAGCGACATGCCTGTACATCCTGCCTTTTCACAAATGAATCTACTTTCTTCATTTTAGCAACATCAAAGAAGCGACCGCAATCGAATCTTGCTCTCGTTCCCCGTGTCATGCGCTCTGGCTCGCGTCGCTTCGTTCCTCTGTGTTGTGCGTAAAAGTGTAGGTCATGCTTTTGTGATACCACCATTAATGGAACAAATTGCCGGTTTCGTTGCATGCATTTTTTCACCGGAACACGTCACATTTGATACTTTCTCGTCGCTTTGACCTGAATATGGGTGCAATGATAAAATATATACCTTTTTATTCGTGATAAAAATGGACCGTTCCAAGGAAAGATCACTTTCACCACCAGAACTATACCGAAATTTGGTTTTCGTTGCATTCTTCATTGAAGCTCCCTTCAACTAGGTGGGATTTTTTACTCCACTAGGTGGAATTTTTTACTCCAATAGGTGGGATTTTACTCCACTAGATGGGATTCTTTACTCCACAAGGTGGGATTTCACGGCATTAGGTGGGACGCATCCAACCTAGTCAACATGTTAGAGGAGGCCCTGGTGCTACATGTACTACATGTGCTTCATGTGGTACATGCACCGTTTGCAACATGTGATACATGTCCTACATGTGATGCATGTACTACATGTCCTACCTGTGATGCATGTACTACATATCCTACATGTGATGCATGTACTACATGTCCTACATGTGATGCATGTGCTACATGTACTACATTTGCTATATAAATGCGAAACTATCTGTAAGGATATCAAATGGCTTCATGCATGACACGTGCACCTGAGTATTTGCTGACTTTCTTGCGCCGATGTTTTCACGGTTGGAAAAGGTTCGGCGCCCTAGCATACTGTGCTCGTTAAACTCGTTGACTTAAACAACATGCAATGAGCATTAGGTTTGCTTACACGTTCTTACTTACGACAACGTGACAACACCGAATAACAATTAGCAGCCTTGAATTATATGGATCGAGTGTTAAATGCTGGTGGTGGCTGTGGTATTGATGGATGCATATGCTGGTATGCTAAATGCTGCTGCTGGTTGTGATATTGGTCATTGTGGTACTGGTGGTTGTGGTATGGGTGGTTGTGGTATTTGTGGTTGTGGTATTGGTGGTTGTGGTATTGGTGGTTGTGGTATTGGTGGTTGTGGTATTGGTGGTTGTGGTATTGGTGGTTGTGGTATTGGTGGTTGTGGTACTGGTGGTTGTAGTATTGGTGATTCTGGTAATGGTGGTTATTGCATTGGTGGCTTTGGTATTGGTGTTTGTGGTATTGGTGGTTGTTGTATTGGTGGCTGTGGCATTGGTGGTTGTGGTATTGGAGGTTATGGTATTGGTGGTTATGGTATTGGTGGTTATGGTATCGGTGGTTGTGATATTGGTGGTTGTAGTACTGGCGGTTATGATATTGGTGGTGGTGATATTGGTGGTTGTGATATTGGTGGTTGTGATATTGGTGGCTGTGGTATTGGTGATTGTGATATTGGTGGTTATGCTATTGGCGGTTGTGACATTGGTGTCTGTGGTATTGGTGGTTGTGATGTTGGCGATTGTGATATTGGTGGTTGTGGTACTGGTAGTCGCTGATACATGCAACTACGATGGTGATGTGACGTCCCTCTGACGTCACTATATTTTATTGTATGATAAACGCGCTATCCTATAACATAATGTACTATTCTCGACAAGGTGTCAGTTCAAATGGTCAGACATATTATACACACGATGCAAGCATATTAGCGAAAACAAAATAGAGCACTATAAAGACATGCAATGGGAACGAATCATGTGCCTAAAAGCTCGCATACCCAGCGCGCTGACGCCACTGGTGGCCGACAGACGGACCAGGTGGTACTCGAGGCGCAGCGGAAGCTGGCCGAGGCGGGACGCAAGGCGGCTGAACTGTCGCGCGCTGGCACCAACCTGGCAGCTGCCCGCTCGCCGGAGCAGCTGCAGCTGCTGTTCGGCCGGCCGCAGTCGGAGGAGACGCAGGTGGCGGCGCGCGCGTCACTGCAGTCTGTGCAGGTGCTGACCGACCTGAAGAAGGCGCTGGCCGTCGGCTCCAAGCCGTTCGAGAGCGAGGGTCAGCTGTTCGGCGTCGGTCTGCAGGACCGCGCCCAGTTCCCGGCGCTGCGCGGTACCGACAAGATCCCCGGCTGCGTGGTGCCGCCGCCGCCCGACTGCACCAACGTCACGCGCTACCGCACGGCCAGCGGCGAGTGCAACAGCCTGTCGGAGCCGCGGCTGGGCCGCGCGCAGACCGCCTTCTCGCGCTTCTTCCCGGCCGAGTACGAGGACGGCATCTTCGAGCCGCGCACGGTGGGCCTGGCCGGTCCTCTGCCGTCGGCGCGGCTGGTCAGCGAGCGCGTGGTGGACACCACGCCCGGCGACGACCCGTTCCGCTCCGTGTCCGTCATGCAGTTCGGCCAGTTCATCAACCACGACATGATCTCGACGGCGGCGTTCACGGCCGAAGGCGGCGGCGGCCTCACCTGCTGCAACCGCGACAACACGTTCCCGGCCGAGCCGCTGCACCCAACCGGCTGCCTGCCGATCCGCGTGCCCGCTGACGACCCGTTCTACGCCCGCTTCGGCCGCACCTGCATGAGCCAGGTGCGCTCGCTGCCGGCGCCGTTTGAGCGCTGCGTGGCCGGGCCGGCGTCGCAGCTGGACCAGGTGACGCAGTTCCTGGACGCGTCCAACGTGTACGGCAGCGACGACCGGCGGGCCAGCCAGCTGCGTGCCTTCGTCGGCGGCCGCATCAAGACCAGCGAGGGCAACCTGCTGCCGCTGGCCGGCAGCCGCTTCTTCTCCGGCGAGGGCCGGCTCAGCGAGAACCCCGGCCTGGCGTTCATGCACACCGTCTGGACGCGCGAGCACAACCGGGTGGCGGCCGCGCTGTCCGTCGGCCACCCCGACTGGAGCGACGAGCAGCTGTACCAGGAGGCGCGCCGCGTCACCGTCGGCGAGTACCAGAACATCGTCTACAACGAGTACGTGCCGACCGTGCTCGGCTTCCGCTACACGCGCGAGCACGGCCTCGACCCCGAGTTCGGCCACTCGTTCAGCTACTCGGACAACGTCGACCCGCGCATCACGACCGAGTTCTCCACGGCCGCCTTCCGCTTCGGCCACTCGCAGGTCAGATCACGGTCGGACCGGCTCACTGGCGGTCAGGTCACAGGCAGGTCACGGCCAGGTCGCAGGCAGGTTATTATCAGGTCACGTGTAGGTTGCGGTCAGTTCACGGTCATGATCAGGTCATGATGAAGTCAGACTATGATCAGGTCACGGCCAAGGCAGGTTCTCGTCAGGTAACTGCCAGGCAGATTACCGTCCGATCACTGTAAGGCATGTGTTAGGTCCCGATACGTTCACGGCCAAGGTCGGGTCAAGACGGGCCAGGTCAAGGGCTACAGGTCATCGCACTGAAATTACTCAGTATGATGCCAGATGTTCATGTCACCTCATAGTATATGTTGAAGCTGTAGCAATGTAGCAAATATCTCTGGACCCGGCTTTCTTACCATGCATGACATGCACTTTCGATTTAGATTAAGACATGAAAATAATGCTGGTTACTCATGTTTCTGTCATCTATATTAGCATCCATCCGTGAGCGTTGTTATCTCTGAACTAAAGATGAACCCATTAGTACACAATTTCATATTGGTAGCATTAACGCTGGAGTGGCATCCACTGACTGTTCCTACCTCTGTGGTCCGTAGCCCGTCTGATGTCAGCCGGTACTGGTGTAGCCTGTCTGACGTCAGCCGGTCCTGGTGTAGCCCGCCTGACGTCAGCCGGTCCTGGTGTAGCCCGCCTGACGTCAGCCGGTCCTGGTGTAGCCCGTCTGACGTCAGCCGGTCCTGTTGTAGCCCGTCTGACGTCAGCCGGTCCTGGTGTAGCCCGTCTGACGTCAACCGGTCCTGGTGTAGCCCGTCTGACGTCAGCCAGTCCTGGTGTAGCCCGTCTGACGTCAACCGGTCCTGGTGTAGCCCGTCTGACGTCAGCTGGCACTGGTGTAGCCCGTCTGACGTCAGCTGGCCCCGGTGTAACCCCGGTGTAGCCCGTCTGACGTCAGCCGGTCCTGGTGTAGCCCATCTGACGCCAGCCGGTCCTGGTGTAGCCCGTCTGACGTCAGCTGGCCCCGGTGTAGCCCGCCTGACGTCAGCCGGTCCTGGTGTTGCCCGTCTGACATCGGCCGGTCCTGGTGTAGCCCGTCTGACGTCAGCTGGCCCTGGTGTAGCCCGTCTGACGTCAGCCGGCCCCGGTGTAACTCCGGTGTAGCCCGTCTGACGTCAGCAGGTCCTGGTGTAGCCCGTCTGACGTCAGCCGGTCCCGGCAGGTACACGACACGTGGCTGCTGCGCAGCGAGACCGGCCGGCTGGTGCAGGCGCTGGCCATGGAGGACTCGTTCTTCCAGGCGGACCTGCTGCGCCAGCCGGGCGCCATGGCACAGCTGGCGCGCAGCATGACGCGCCAGAAGCCGCGTGCCGTCGACAACACCTTCTCGCAGTCGGTGCACGAGAAGCTGTTCGCGCAGGTGAGCGCAGTACCAGCCGCCGACCGGTCCGCGTGGTGGCCGTGTTCGGGGGGGGGGGGGACGGTGTGGGATCGCGCCTGACTCGCTACAACATTAACGGCGGCAGCGTCAGAACGGCAGCGTGCTGCTAATGTTGCAAAACAAGGGCCGCGTTATGCAGATGCTCACCTGGTTTGTATGCTGCGCCAGTGCGACTGCAAACCCACGGGTGTTGTCTTGTATGCTGTTCAGGGGCAAGTGCCCCCTCAATGGTGACCTTGTCTCCCCTAAAGTAAACTTTTAACACGGGACCCTCCGGAGTGTGTCCCTCAATCCATTTCGCATACATTTTCCTCAAAATGCTGTACCTCCTCAGAAGGTTTCTTCCAAATGTTGTTCCTCCTGTGTGTACAAATCAACGCCTCCATGCAAAGCTATGCGGATTTACCGGCTCCGGTGCAGTAAATGTATGGCGCCCTGCGAAGCGCGGCGCAGCGACTGTATGGCGCCCTGCGAAGCGCGGCGCAGCGACTGTATGGCGCCCTGCGAAGCGCGGCGCACCGACTGTATGGCGCCCTGCGAAGCGCGGCGCAGCGACTATATGGCGCCCTGCGAAGCGCGGCGCAGCTACTGTATGGCGCCCTGGGAAGCGCGGCGCAGCGACTGTATGGCGCCCTGCGAAGCGCGGCGCAGCGACTGTATTACACGTGTGCATAGCAGCGGAACAGAGCCGCCAGCAGAATATCTGACTGAAGCGGAAGTGGCAGCGGAAATGAAAAGGCAGTGCAAATGTTCTTACAAACCATAACAAAGCGACCCTCACTGCACCTGTATGTACGGCAGGGTAGCAGCAGCAACAGCAGTAGCAGCAGCAACAGCAGCAGCAGCAGCAGCAGCAGCAGCAGCAGCACAATGTGACCCTCACTGCACCTGTATGTACGACAGGGCAGCAGCAGCAGCAGCACAATGCGACTCTCACTGCACCAGTGTTTAAGACAGGGCAGCAGCAGCAGCAGCACACTGTGACTCTCACGGCTCCTATGTGTGCACCACAGGGTGACCCTCACGACCCCCGTGTGCACCACAGGGCAGCAGCAACAGCGGCAGCACCACGGGGCGACCCTCACGACCCCCGTGTACACCATAGGGCGACCCTCACGACCCCTGTGTGCACCACAGGGTGACCCTCATGGCACCCGTGTGCACTACAGGGCGACCCTCACGACCCCCGTGTGCACTACAGGGCGACCCTCACGACCCCCGTGTGCACCACAGGGCGACCCTCACGACCCCGTGTGCACCACAGGGCGACCCTCACGACCCCCGTGTGCACCACAGGGCAGCAGCAACAGCGGCAGCACCACAGGGCGACCCTCACGACCCCTGTGTGCACCACAGGGCGACCCTCACGACCCCCGTGTGCACCACAGGGTGACCCTCATGGCACCCGTGTGCACCACAGGGCGACCCTCATGACCCCCGTGTACACCATAGGGCGACCCTCACGACCCCCGTGTGCACCACAGGGCGACCCTCACGACCCCCGTGTGCACCATAGGGCGACCCTCACGACCCCCGTGTGCACCATAGGGCGACCCTCACGACCCCCGTGTGCACCATAGGGCGACCCTCACGACCCCTGTGTGCACTACAGGGCAGCAGCAACAGCGGCAGCACCACAGGGCGACCCTCACGACCCCCGTGTACACCATAGGGCGACCCTCACGACCCCCGTGTGCACTACAGAGCGACCCTCACGACCCCCGTGTGCACTACAGGGCGACCCTCATTACCCCCGTGTGCACTACAGGGCGACCCTCACGACCCCCGTGTGCATTACAGGGCGCGCCTTCCGGCCTTGACCTGGTGGCGCTGAACATCAACCGCGGCAGAGACCACGGTCTGCCCACCTACCTGACGGCGCTCGAGAACTGCCTGGAGCGCACCATCGAGGGCGAGTGGGACGGCCTGGCGCCATTTTTCGAGCCGCACGTGCTGCGCGCGCTGCGCTCCGTCTACGACAGCGTGTTCGACATCGACCTGTTCATCGGAGGTGTGGCAGAGAAGCGCAAGCCGGGCGCCCTGGTCGGCGAGGTGTTCCAGTGCATCATTGGCGAACAGTTCTTCGCCATCAGATACGGCGACAGGTGAGACGGGTGACAGGTGAGGCGGGTGACAGGTGAGGCGGGTGACAGGTAAGGCGGGTGACAGGTGAGGCGGGTGACAGGTAAGGCGGATGACAGGTGAGGCGGGTGACAGGTAAGGCGGATGACAGGTGAGGCGGGTGACAAGTGAGGCGGGTGACAGGTGAGGCGGGTGACAGGTGAGGCGGGTGACAGGTAAGGCGGGTGACAGGTGAGGCGGGTGACAGGTAAGGCGGGCGACAGGTGAGACCGGTTGACAGGTAAGGCGTGTGACAGGTGAGGACGAGTGACAGGTGAGGCGGATGATAAATGAGGACGGGTAGCAGGTGAGGATACGTGCCGGGTAAGGACAGGTAGCAAGTATGGGGAGATGGTAGGTACGCATAGGTACGAGGATGGGTGACAAGTGAGAAAGTGGGACAGGCGACAGGTGAGGGCAGATGATAGGTGATAAGTGAGAACTTGTGACGGGTGAGGCAGGTGACAGGTGAAATGAATGAGATTTAATAAAGGAACATAAATAATGGGCGATGCAACAGCATCATCAGGGATTTCGGATGTACATTTGCATATTTATAGTTACTTTATTGTTTCTACAGGTAAAGTTTTCCTTCATGCTGTCTGGAATTATGATGCGTATCATCAAGTTGATGAATGCAATCAATTGGTGTTTGTGGCTTCTCCTATAGTCATTTGATCATGCATTCTTCCGGTTGGGTCATGCTTTGTCCAGATTTCGATAATATGAGAAAAGCGTAAGGATAGTTTTTAACTACGTTTTAATTCCATATGTTTTGTCCATTATGACCCAATCTTTGTTGTATTATCATTTGCTCTCCCGTTTTATTCCTATCCTACTTGCACAGCATTCTCGTTCGGGAACAGTACATGTTGCATTTACCTGCACACCAAACTGAAAGCATTCATGCTTGTATTCAATATTTCTGCCACTCCAGCCGGTGCTCACTACGACATTCACAAATTAGCACACACTGGCCACTGGTATCACCACATACAGAACACTGCCTACAGAACAACACCCACTTATCAGTAGTCACTGATCACAACTCACCAATCATTAACCACCTATCGCTACTCACTGGTCACCACCCACCCACTGATCACTACCCACCCGCTGATCACCACCCACTGATCACTATCCGCTGATCACCACTCACTGAGCATTACCCGCTGATCACTACCCGCTGATCACTACCCACCCACTGCTCACCATCCACTAGTTACTACCCACCCGCTGATCACTACCCGCTGATCACTACCCGCTGATCACTACCCGCTGATCACCACCCACTGCTCACTATCCGCTGATCACCACTCACTGAGCATTACCCGCTGATCACCACCCACTGATAACTACCCGCTGATCACTACCCGCTGATCACCACCCACTGATCACTACCCGCTGATCACTACCCACTGATAACTACCCGCTGATCACTACCCACTGATCACTACACGCTGATCACTATCCGCTGATCACTATCCGCTGATCACTATCCGCTGATCACCACTCACTGAGCATTACCTGCTGATCACTACCCGCTGATCACTACCCACCCACTGCTCACCATCCACTAGTTACTACCCACCCGCTGATCACCACCCACTGATTATTACCCACTGATCACTACCCGCTGATCACTACCCACTGATCACTACACGCTGATCACTATCCGATGATCATTGTCCACTGATAACTATCCATTGGTCAGTGCCCTCTGATCGCCGATAACCATCACGAACTTCGCTATTGCTGGTCACGCATCCACAAAACCCCCACCTGTCGCCCCATCCTTCATTCACACGCACATCTGGTCATGGTCTCAATGCCCAATCACCGTTCGTTTGCCTACCGCCCGAGTGCTGTAGCCGTTGCAGCCGCTGTAGCTGCTGCAGTTCTGACCGCATCGGGTGCGGCAGGTTCTTCTACGACAACGGCGGCCAGCCCAACAGCATGTCGTTCCGCCAAGTGCGCGAGATCCAGCAGGCCAGCTGGGCGCGCGTGCTATGCGACAACATCGAGGGTCTGGACGCCGTGCAGCCGCTGGCCTTCTGGCAGCCGTCCGTGTTCTTCAACAGCCTGCGCAGCTGCCGCTCATTCGCCATCCCCACCGTCGACCTGTCCGTGTTCTGAGATATCCCCACTGTCGATCTGTTCGTGTTCTGAGGATCACCACCGTCGACCTGTCCGTGTTCTGAGATATCCCCACTGTCGATCTGTTCGTGTTCTGAGGATCACCACCGTCGACCTGTCCGTGTTCTGAGGATTCCACTGTCGACCTGTCCGTGTTCTGAGGATCCCGACCATCGACCTGACCGTGTTCTGAGGATCCCCACCGTCGATCTGTCTGTGTTCTGGGGAATCCCCACCGTTTGCCTGTCCGTGATCTGAGACAGCCCTACCATTGACCTATCCGTGTTCTGAGACATTCCTACCATCGAATTGTCTGTGCTCTGGTGAATCCCCACTGTCGACCTGCCCGTCGGCGATGTATGGGTCACGTGGCCGGGTCGTCACCCCGTCGACGGTGTGGACGCACCTCGGCTTAACGTCGTCGGTCTCGGAGTCGCCGTGAATGGACGCTCTGCGCACGCACGGTGACTTTGTGGACTCGCCACCCCCGTGGACTCAAGTATGTGCCTGTCTGAAGGTAGTATGTAGGACGATAACAATAGTGGTGGCTGTCGCATCATCATGTGTCTGCAGGCGTTTGTGTCACTCGTATGGCGCGCAATCCGCCCTTACGTCCTCGATCTAAGTCTGATAATGGTGCTCTCACTGTTAGACACGAATGAACTTTTAAAAGCCGAAGATTCGTCGCCACAAAAAACAAACAAACACACACAATCTAACCCTCCATCTACGATGGATCAACACAAGATCAACCCTCCATCTTCGGTGGAGTACGATATACTCAACCCTCCATCTTCGGTGGAGTAAGATGTACTCAATCCTCCATTTTTTGGTGTAGTCCGTTCGTGTCGTGACCGCCTTATCCTTACATGACAATGGCGATGACGCCAGGAAGTGATATCTGGTGTCCAACCAACAGTGTCGAAGCAGAACACCGGGGGGTACGGTGCACGTGGTGAGGACCACCACCCGGAACACAGAGGGGTACGGTGCACGTGGTGAGGACCACCACCCGGAACACCGAGGGGTACGGTGCACGTGGTGGGGACCACCATCCGGAACACCGAGTGGTACGGTGCACGTGGTGGGGACCACCACCCGGAACACCGAGTGGTACGGTACACGTGGTGAGGACCACCACCCAGAACACTGAGTGGTACGGTGCACGTGGTGAGGACCACCATCCGGAACACCGAGGGGTACGGTGCACGTGGTGAGGACCACCACCCGGAACACCGAGTGGTACGGTGCACGTGGTGAGGACCACCACCCGGAACACTGAGTGGTACGGTGCACGTGGTGAGGACCACCACCCGGAACACCGAGTGGTACGGTGCACGTGGTGAGGACCACCACCCGGAACACTGAGTGGTACGGTGCACGTGGTGAGGACCACCATCCGGAACACCGAGTGGTACGGTGCACGTGGTGAGGACCACCACCCGGAACACTGAGTGGTACGGTGCACGTGGTGAGGACCACCACCCGGAACACCGGGGGGTACGGTGCACGTGGTGAGGACCACCATCCGGAACACCGAGTGGGTACGGTGCACGTGGTGAGGACCACCATCCGGAACACCGGGGGGTACGGTGCACGTGGTGAGGACCACCACCCGGAACACCGAGGGGTACGGTGCAAGTGGTGAGGACCACCACCCGGAACACCGGGGGGTACGGTGCACGTGGTGAGGACCACCACCCGGAACACCGAGGGGTACGGTGCACGTGGTGAGGACCACCATCCGGAACACCGAGGGGTACGGTGCAAGTGGTGAGGACCACCATCCGGAACACTGAATGGTACGGTGCAAGTGGTGAGGACCACCATCCGGAACACTGAATGGTACGGTGCAAGTGGTGAGGACCACCATCCGGAACACCGAGGGGTACGGTGCACGTGGTGAGGACCACCACGCGGAACACCGAGGGGTACGGTGCACGTGGTGAGGACCACCACGCGGAACACTGAGCAGTACAGTGCACGTGTGCACGTGTGCACGTGGACCAGCTACACGGACCGGTGTGAGCTGCGTAACCAGTCGTCCGGACGCCGCGCTGGTGTGCCGGCTGCCCAGGCAGACCTCACCAGTCTGCACCGCTGGTGTGGCGGCTGCCCAGGCAGACCTCACCAGTCTGCACCGCTGGTGTGCCGGCTGCCCAGGCAGACCTCACCAGTCTGCACAGGCAGACCTCACCAGTCTGCACAGGCAGACCTCACCAGTCTGCACCGCTGGTGTGCCGGCTGCCCAGACAGACCTCACCAGTCTGCACCGCTGGTGTGCCGGCTGCCCAGGCAGACCTCACCAGTCTGCACCGCTGGTGTGCCGGCTGCCCAGGCAGACCTCACCAGTCTGCACCGCTGGTGTGGCGGCTGCCCAGCGACCTCACCAGTCTGCACAGACAGACCTCACCAGTCTGCACCGCTGGTGTGCGGCTGCCCAGACAGACTCACCAGTCTGCACCGCTGGTGTGGCCCGGCTGCCCAGGCAGACCTCACCAGTCTGCACCGCTGGTGTGCCGGCTGCCCAGGCAGACCTCACCAGTCTGCACCGCTGGTGTGGCGGCTGCCCAGGCCGCAGACCTCACCAGTCTGCACCGCTGGTGTGCCGGCTGCCCAGGCAGACCTCACCAGTCTGCACCGCTGGTGTGGCGGCTGCCCAGGCAGACCTCACCAGTCTGCACCGCTGGTGTGCCGGCTGCCCAGGCAGACCTCACCAGTCTGCACCGCTGGTGTGGCGGCTGCCCAGAACCCCCAGTCCAAGGCACCTCACCAGTCTGCACCGCTGGTGTGCCGGCTGCCCAGACAGACCTCACCAGTCTCACGGCAACCTCACCAGTCTGCCCAGGCAGACCTCACCAGTCTGCACCGCTGGTGTGCCGGCTGCCCAGGCAGACCTCACCAGTCTGCACCGCTGGTGTGGCGGCTGCCCAGGCAGACCTCACCAGTCTGCACCGCTGGTGTGCCGGCTGCCCAGGCAGACCTCACCAGTCTGCACCGCTGGTGTGCCGGCTGCCCAGGCAGACCTCACCAGTCTGCACCGCTGGTGTGCCGGCTGCCCAGGCAGACCTCACCAGTCTGCACCACTGGTGTGCCGGCTGCCCAGGCAGACCTCACCAGTCTGCACCACTGGTGTGCCGGCTGCCCAGGCAGACCTCACCAGTCTGCACAGGCAGACCTCACCAGTCTGCACAGGCAGACCTCACCAGTCTGCACCGCTGGTGTGCCGGCTGCCCAGGCAGACCTCACCAGTCTGCACAGGCAGACCTCACCAGTCTGCACCGCTGGTGTGCCGGCTGCCCAGGCAGACCTCACCAGTCTGCCCAGGCAGACCTCACCAGTCTGCACAGGCAGACCTCACCAGTCTGCACCGCTGGTGTGACGGCTGCCCAGGCAGACCTCACCAGTCTGCACCGCTGGTGTGACGGCTGCCCAGGCAGACCTCACCAGTCTGCACCGCTGGTGTGCCGGCTGCCCAGCAGACCTCACCAGTCTGCACCGCTGTGTGCGGCGCCCAGCAGACCCACCACCACCGGTCCCAGGCAGACCTCACCAGTCTGCACCCTGGTTGGCTGCCCAGGCAGACCTCACCAGTCTGCACCGCTGGTGTCGCCTCCAGGCAGACCTCACCAGTCTACACCGCTGGTGTGCGGCTGCCCAGGCAGACCTCACCAGTCTTTGTCGGCTGCCCAGGCAGACCTCACCAGTCTCACCGCTGGTGTGCGGCCCCGCGTCCCAGGCAGACCTCACCAATCTGCACCGCTGGTGTGGCGGCTGCCCAGGCAGACCTCACCCACCCTGGTTGCTGCCCGACAGACCTCACCAGTCTGCACCGCTGGTGTGCGGCTGCCCAGCACGGGTGGCGGCTGCCCAGGCAGACCTCACCGTCTGCACCGCTGGTCCCCAGACAAACCGGTGTGCCGGCTGCCCAGGCAGACCTCACCAGTCTGCACCGCTGGTGTGACGGCTGCCCAGGCAGACCTCACCAGTCTGCACCGCTGGTGTGACGGCTACCCAGGCAGACCTCACCAGTCTGCACACGAACTTCAGCCGCAGGATGCCACTGGCTATATTTATGTTTCTAGTGGATGTTTTTCCTGGGATTTGCCCACAACTATGACGCTTTATGACCGATGCTGATGATGGATCTGCGGCGTTATCGCTCGGTTGTGGGCGGGATTTCCCGCCGACGGTCGGCTGAGCCGGCTGACGACGTGCAGCGTATGCAGCCCATTGTTCCTGGCAGACCGGCGCCAGCGCCGTAACCGTGTGCCCAACGTCGAGCCGGGCCAAGGATATACTCCGGTGTAGGGATACCCGCGAGCGTCGCTGGTCCGAAGAAGCCAGTGTCGCATACCGTAGTGACCGGGTGTTTCCGGGTGGGACTCGCGGATACTAGGAGTCACGGGCGGATTCAGAAAACCTGACCAAGGGGAGGAGCACTTTCTGGAAAGGCGTTTTTTTTCGGTCGAAGGGGCACCACATTTATATCGGAAGAGCAGGGGTGAGGGGGCATGCCCCAGTTTTCCACCCTTGGATCCGCCACTACAAAAAGCGGACCGTCGATGTCGAGCACGTCCGTGGCCGCGCGGTATGTCGGGCACGTCCATGGCCGCGCGGTATGTCGAGCACGCCCGTGGCCGCGCGGTATGTCGGGCGCCGCAACACACGAGTTTTGCACGAGATGCCGAGCTCGTCTGTCTAGGCCGCGAGATTGAGAAATGTCCCGAGCGGTGCGAGTGTCGAACCTGGGACCTTTGTACCCGGGATGACGCGCTCGTTGTGTCTAGCATCAGTGTGTCAGTGTCAGTGATAGTGTGAGAAGAGTGTGTCAGTGTCAGTGGCAGTGTGAGAAGAGTGTGTCAGTGTCATTGTATCGGAACCGAACTGAATATAGTATATTTCGGATGAAGGTGTTGTTCGCGATGTGAGACCTATCTGGATCACGTGGTAGTCACGTTCAACAGCTGTCTGCCTCAAGAAGAAGTGGCCTGACCTGGCCGTGACCTGAACAAGAGAAATTCCCAGGCTCTGAACTTTGCGCTAGTCATTCCCGTGCGGCTGACTGAATACGGCTAGTGATTCCCTGCCTCGCAGCCGGGATGCAATAGATGAACCTTGCGCTTCATCCTGCTATTTTTCGTCTTCCAGTTTTGCGGCCCGATGGTCCCATATCCACATCGTCTAAAATCCAGCTTCCTCACTTATACATTTACTCAGTTGGCAGTCATTGGCCTAGATTTCCATCTGACAGTGTTGATCCATTCAGTTGGTGTCGCCAGCAAGGCGAATTCCCAGCACTAGTCGGAAGTTGACACGCCTTAAATATTGCATCATGTAAACGTTTACGCCTGGCAATGATGCATTTTCTGCTAAGCTGGTCTGCAAAAGCCCCACCTTGGTAGACGACTCCGCAGATGTTCCAGAGCTGCAGCGGCATGTTCACAAACATGCGCCGACCCGGTGACGGACCGTCGCTGCAGACCAGCTTCTCCACGGTCGCCGAAACTACCTCAAGGATGTAAATGGAAAATCACTCGCACGCACGCATCGCACTGTTACCACTAACGGATTCCGGGAGGGGGCATACACGGGCATGCCCCTCCCCCTTGTCGTTATTCGGATTGGGAAGACAGTCATTTGTGCCCCCTCCCTCGGACTGTGTAGTTGGCCACACTGAATACAGCCAACAAGGCATTTTTTACTTTCACAATCGAAGGAAAATATGTTTTACCAATATGCGACCGTGGAGCGTACCCTGCTCTTCTGCTCAACAAATGGTTTTCCCGCTGCAGCCTCCAGGATGTGGCACCACATCAAAGTATGTCAAGAGCCGGCCGCTTCCAACGTAGCAGGGTTTCCCGACAACGCTTCTGCTCCCAGCATAACAGAGCTTCCCCAGAAAGCGGCTTTCACTTCCAGCGTAGAAGAGCTTCCCCGACAGCGGCTCTCACTGCCAGCATGGCAGAGTTTACCCCAGACAGCGGCTCTCACTGCCAGCATGGCAGAGTTTACCCAAGGCAGCGGCTCTCACTCCCAGCATGGCAGAGTTTACCCCAGACAGCGGCTCTCACCGTCAGCATGGCAGAGTTTACCCCAGACAGCGGCTCTCACTCCCAGTATGGCAGAGTTTACCCCAGACAGCGGCTCTCACCGTCAGCATGGCAGAGTTTACCCCAGACAGCGGCTCTCACTGCCAGCATGGCAGAGTTTACCCCAGACAGCGGCTCTCACTGCCAGCATGGCAGAGTTTACCCCAGACAGCGGCTCTCACTGCCAGTATGGCAGAGTTTACCCCAGACAGCGGCTCTCACTCCCAGTATGGCAGAGTTTACCCCAGACAGCGGCTCTCACTGCCAGTATGGCAGAGTTTACCCCAGACAGCGGCTCTCACTCCAGATGAGAGTTTACCCCAGCGCCTCACTGCCAGCATGGCAGAGTTTACCCCAGGCAGCGGCTCTCACTGCCAGCATGGCAGAGTTTACCCCAGACAGCGGCTCTCACTGCCAGCATGGCAGAGTTTACCCCAGACAGCGGCTCTCACTGCCAGTATGGCAGAGTTTACCCCAGACAGCGGCTCTCACTCTGGAGAGTTTACCCCAGACAGCGGCTCCTCCAGTATGGCAGAGTTTACCCCAGACAGCGGCTCTCACCGCCAGCATGGCAGATTTACCCAGCAGCGGCTTAGATTTCCCAAAAGGCTCTCACTGCCAGTATGGCAGAGTTTACCCCAGACAGCGGCTCTCACTGCCAGTATGGCAGAGTTTACCCCAGACAGCGGCTCTCACTGCCAGCATGGCAGAGTTTACCCCAGACAGCGGCTCTCACTGCCAGTATGGCAGAGTTTACCCCAGACAGCGGCTCTCACTGCCAGCATGGCAGAGTTTACCCCAGACAGCGGCTCTCACTGCCAGCATGGCAGAGTTTACCCCAGACAGCGGCTCTCACTGCCAGCATGGCAGAGTTTACCCCAGACAGCGGCTCTCACTGCCAGTATGGCAGAGTTTACCCCAGACAGCGGCTCTCATCGTCAGCATGGCAGAGTTTACCCCAGACAGCGGCTCTCACTGCCAGTATGGCAGAGTTTACCCCAGACAGCGGCTCTCACCGTCAGCATGGCAGAGTTTACCCCAGACAGCGGCTCTCACTGCCAGTATGGCAGAGTTTACCCCAGACAGCGGCTCTCACTGCCAGCATGGCAGAGTTTACCCCAGACAGCGGCTCTCACTGCCAGTATGGCAGAGTTTACCCCAGGCAGCGGCTCTCACTGCCAGTATGGCAGAGTTTACCCCAGGCAGCGGCTCTCACTGCCAGCATGGCAGAGTTTACCCCAGACAGCGGCTCTCACTGCCAGCATGGCAGAGTTTACCCCAGACAGCGGCTCTCACTGCCAGCATGGCAGAGTTTACCCCAGACAGCGGCTCTCACCACGTCAGCATGGCAGAGTTTACCCCAGGCAGCGGCTCTCACTCCCAGTATGGCAGAGTTTACCCCAGACAGCGGCTCTCACTGCCAGTACATGGCAGAGTTTACCCCAGACAGCAGGCTCTCACCGCCAGCATGGCAGAGTTTACCCCAGACAGCGGCTCTCACTGCCAGCATGGCAGAGTTTACCCCAGACAGCGGCTCTCACTGCCAGCATGGCAGAGTTTACCCCAGACAGCGGCTCTCACCGTCAGCATGGCAGAGTTTACCCCAGACAGCGGCTCTCACTCCCAGTATGGCAGAGTTTACCCCAGACAGCGGCTCTCACCGTCAGCATGGCAGAGTTTACCCCAGACAGCGGCTCTCACTGCCAGTATGGCAGAGTTTACCCCAGACAGCGGCTCTCACTCGTCAGCATGGCAGAGTTTACCCCAGACAGCGGCTCTCACTGCCAGTATGGCAGAGTTTACCCCAGACAGCGGCTCTCACCGTCAGCATGGCAGAGTTTACCCCAGACAGCGGCTCTCACTGCCAGCATGGCAGAGTTTACCCCAGACAGCGGCTCTCACTGCCAGCATGGCAGAGTTTACCCCAGACAGCGGCTCTCACTGCCAGCATGGCAGAGTTTACCCCAGACAGCGGCTCTCACCGTCAGCATGGCAGAGTTTACCCCAGACAGCGGCTCTCACTGCCAGTATGGCAGAGTTTACCCCAGACAGCGGCTCTCACTGCCAGTATGGCAGAGTTTACCCCAGACAGCGGCTCTCACTGCCAGTATGGCAGAGTTTACCCCAGACAGCGGCTCTCACTGCCAGCATGGCAGAGTTTACCCCAGACAGCGGCTCTCACTGCCAGCATGGCAGAGTTTACCCCAGACAGCGGCTCTCACTGCCAGCATGGCAGAGTTTACCCCAGACAGCGGCTCTCACTCCCAGTATGGCAGAGTTTACCCCAGACAGCGGCTCTCACTCCCAGTATGGCAGAGTTTACCCCAGACAGCGGCTCTCACTCCCAGTATGGCAGAGTTTTATACGATACGTGTATACGATACGTGTGTGCGATACATGCATACGATACGTGTCATAATGTTATATTGCACGTGTAGATATACATGTGCACGATACGTGTCAACCATTCCCGCTGTGCCAGCCTGCTGAGCTCCCGTGCAAGGCCTCCGCCGAGTGATACGTGCTAAGACGCCAGGATGACCAAGCACATTTGTTGAGCGCCTCGTCTGACTTCGGCAGCGTGTCAGGGAGAGTTGGCTAGATAAGTGAGGGGATCTTGGAAGGGATGTGAGAGACGCGCTCGTTGGTTGATTCGGCTTCTCCGTCAGTGGTGGTTCTTCTTCTCGCCTCATCAGTGGTAATTCTTCTCACTGCTTTGTCTGGTGAACCATAGATTCGACTACGAACGAACTTTGACCTTCGTTGCTGGTTTACTGGGCTTTCCTGATGACCTGTCGGGGTTTTCGCCAACACATGATCGGAAAACTGCTGAAAGGACTACATATTTTGGCACTCCCATTGAAAGACGCATTCAACATGAGGGGAGGGTGTAAAATGCTGCCATACTCGTATGCTCTGTGGAACATGGCGATAGACGAGTTGCCGTCCAATGCCATGAGGGTAATATTCCCCCGATAGTATAGGCAACTATCTTCCTCTACTGCACCCACGTTCTCATAGCATTGTCATGCCGTGCCACTGCCGTGTCACTGCAGTGTCACTGCAGTGACACCGCAGTGACTTCAGAGACTAGCTGCCTTCACGGGCACCACAGTAGCGGGCTGAGGCTGAAATGTACGCTGTCGCCACGTCATCGGCAGAGTCTGACACTCGTAGCTTCTCGCTAGGTCAGTCGTAGTCACAGTTCGGGCCCGGATCAGTTACAGTCACAGTCACAGTCACAGTTACAGTCACAGTCAGGGGCCGTGCCAACCGCAGCAGCAGTCCGGGGCCGCGTGAGTCACAGTCACAGTCAGTCACAGTCAGAGTTACAGTCACAGTCACAGTCACAGTTACAGTCACAGTCAGGGTCACGGTCACAGTTACAGTCACAGTCACAGTCAGGGTCACGGTCACAGTTACAGTCAATAACAGACACAGTCAGAGTCACAGACACAATCACAGTCACAGTCAGAGCCACAGTTACTGTCACAGTCACAGTCACAGTCACAGTCACAGTCACAGTCACAGTCACAGTCACAGTCACAGTCACAGTCACAGTCAGAGTCACGGTCACAGTTACAGTCACACGTCACACGTCACACGTCACGTCACACGTCACGTCACACGTCACACGTCACACGTCACACGTCACACGTCACACGTCACACGTCACGTGTCACGTCACACGTCGCGTCACACGTCACGTCACACTCGTGGCCGTGGCAGAAGAGTCGAGGTACATACGTAAACAGCCTGGCAACCGCTCGACCTGTCGCATGAGGGCAGCACGTGCGACAAGCGCCAGATGACAACAGCTCCGCTCCTGCCCATCCCACAAGCCGCTGTGTCCGGGGGCGGCAACCTGCAGCGGTCACGTGACTGCCAAACCGTGGCCCGCTGTGTCCGGGGGCGGCAACCTGCAGCGGTCACGTGACTGCCAAACCGTGGCCCGCTGTGTCCGGGGGCGGCAACCTGCAGCGGTCACGTGACTGCCAAACCGTGGCCCGCTGTGTCCGGGGGAACCTGCAGCGGTCACGTGACTGCCAAACCGTGGCCCGCTGTGTCCGGGGGCGGCAACCTGCAGCGGTCACGTGACTGCCAAACCGTGGCCCGCTGTGTCCGGGGGCGGCAACCTGCAGCGGTCACGTGACTGCCAAACCGTGGCCCGCTGTGTCCGGGGGCAACCTGCAGCGGTCACGTGACTGCCAAACCGTGGCCCGCTGTGTCCGGGGCGGCAACCTGCAGCGGTCACGTGACTGCCAAACCGTGGCCCGCTGTGTCCGGGGGCGGCAACCTGCAGCGGTCACGTGACTGCCAAACCGTGGCCCGCTGTGTCCGGGGGCGGCAACCTGCAGCGGTCACGTGACTGCCAAACCGTGGCCCGCTGTGTCCGGGGGCGGCAACCTGCAGCGGTCACGTGACTGCCAAACCGTGGCCCGCTGTGTCCGGGGGCGGCAACCTGCAGCGGTCACGTGACTGCCAAACCGTGGCCCGCTGTGTCCGGGGGCGGCAACCTGCAGCGGTCACGTGACTGCCAAACCGTGGCCCGCTGTGTCCGGGGGCGGCAACCTGCAGCGGTCACGTGACTGCCAAACCGTGGCCCGCTGTGTCCGGGGCGGCAACCTGCAGCGGTCACGTGACTGCCAAACCGTGGCCCGCTGTGTCCGGGGGCGGCAACCTGCAGCGGTCACGTGACTGCCAAACCGTGGCCCGCTGTGTCCGGGGGCGGCAACCTGCAGCGGTCACGTGACTGCCAAACCGTGGCCCGCTGTGTCCGGGGGCGGCAACCTGCAGCGGTCACGTGACTGCCAAACCGTGGCCCGCTGTGTCCGGGGGCGGCAACCTGCAGCGGTCACGTGACTGCCAAACCGTGGCCCGCTGTGCCCGGGCGGCAACCTGCAGCGGTCACGTGACTGCCAAACCGTGGCCCGCTGTGTCCGGGGGCGGCAACCTGCAGCGGTCACGTGACTGCCAAACCGTGGCCCGCTGTGTCCGGGGGCGGCAACCTGCAGCGGTCACGTGACTGCCAAACCGTGGCCCGCTGTGTCCGGGGCGGCAACCTGCAGCGGTCACGTGACTGCCAAACCGTGGCCCGCTGTGTCCGGGGGCGGCAACCTGCAGCGGTCACGTGACTGCCAAACCGTGGCCCGCTGTGCCCGGGCGGCAACCTGCAGCGGTCACGTGACTGCCAAACCGTGGCCCGCTGTGCCCGGGCGGCAACCTGCAGCGGTCACGTGACTGCCAAACCGTGGCCCGCTGTGTCCCGGGGCGGCAACCTGCAGCGGTCACGTGACTGCCAAACCGTGGCCCGCTGTGTCCGGGCGGCAACCTGCAGCGGTCACGTGACTGCCAAACCCTGGCCCGCTGTGTCCGGGCGGCAACCTGCAGCGGTCACGTGACTGCCAAACCCTGGCCCGCTGTGTCCGGGCGGCAACCTGCAACGGTCACGTGACTGCCAAGCCGTGGCCCGCTGTGTCCGGGCGGCAACCTGCAGCGGTCACGTGACTGCCAAACCGTGGCCCGCTGTGTCCGGGGGCAGCCTGCAGCGGTCACGTGACTGCCAGACCGTGGCCCGCTGTGTCTGTGGCATGCCGCAGACATCATCATCATAACGGCACATCTGCAGATGTGGCGCGATGGTGCTCCCGGTGCACGTGGCCGACGCTCCCCCGCCCCCAGCGGTCGCATCGGCAGGCTCGCGCTGGGCATGCAAATGAAGACTCACGAGCTCGGTTTGGTCCGTCATGATGATATCTCGCCACAATATCGGGCTGTGCCTGCAGCAAAGCTGGCTTTGAAATGTGCGCCGGCACTGCCACCTGTGAGCTGGCCACTTTTTATACGCTTGTTTCTAACTTGAGTTATTTATCTGATTTCAAAACGTTTTATCCTCTAAATGCAGGGGGCAAACATCGGGGGCATGTGCTCAACCCATGGAAAGGTGGAGCCCCCGCCGGCCAGGAAAGAACACCTTTCAGGAAGGCTCGAGTGTACGATGTACCGCTCAACGAATTTTTATCTGAAGGCGCCCATCCAAGGAAATGTGCCCAGTGATAATCCTCGGATCCGCTCCCGTTCGGATTAGCCAGCGGAAAAAGCATGTCCCGTAATGCAGGGGCGAGTGATGAGCAGGGGCGTAGGAGCTATCCGAAAGTTGAGGGGGCAATTTGAAGACGATTCGCTCCGTGCGGTGCCCATACAGGATCAACGCTAAGCTCATCTAAAGTTGGGCAGGGACGATTCGACCCGGTCTACACGGTTCACTGGAACTTTGCACTTTTGAACTTATTTGACAGTTCAGCATATCTATAGCTGTTAACGTCTCCTCAATAATCGCCGGCCTGACCGGTTAGGCCTGTGAATGGTGGACCCGCTGGCCGTCTGTACGTGCAACCAGACATCGAATACACTTGTGACATTCTAGGGCGGAGGTAGTTATGAAGTGTTTGGTTTCATTCTCAATATGTCTATTTCCGTTTAGTTGATCGCTAAGCTTAATTATATGGTCCTGACGCAGTGGCGTAGCCAGGGGCGGGGCAGCGAAGGAGACAGCCACTCCGCCTCTCCCCCGGAGGGTCAGAGGGGGCCCTCCAGGCGACTGCTTTCAAGGGTCCGCAAGGACCCCCAGCGGGTCAGTGCAGGGCACCGCAATGACCTCCTATGCTGACTTAAAGGGCACTTGGATCGACGAAAGGCACCCCAGGCTGACAGAATCGGTCCCGGGCAGATGAAGAGGCTTCTGGATTTTGTTTTATAATGTTGGCAAAATGGTACTAAATATGATGCTGTTGTATTCTAGGATAGGTCACATGATTGACTTGTGGAGTCGCAGTATTGTTTTTCTGTCTCCGCTCGATTCGTCATAATGCCCCTAAAACTAACTTTCCTCTCTCCGCCCCGTGCTGTGCATGCGAGTGCGCGGAGTAAGTTGTCGCGCTCCGCAAATCTCTTCGAGGTGGCATTGATATGTGTGTTGAAACTGGGATTATTATCTAAATGTGCTCACCCCTAAGAACTTGAAGCTATTCCCTTCTTGGATGGCTGTGCCGTCCAAGTTAAGTAGTGTTTTGGATGTGGGGCGGATGCAGCTATATGTGACTGTGGCCGATTTTTCTGAGTACAGAATGGAGCCCCAAGTTTTGCACCACATTGATAACTTCAATGTACAATAGCGGCGAATAAATAAAGAAAAAATTGCGCTCACCGATCGGCACAATTGCGCCATATTATGCCTGCAGCAGATCTCAACTGCGCTATGTTATGCCTGCAGCATATCTGCACAACTACGCCATGTTATGCCTGCAACAGATATCAACTGCGCCATGTTATGCCTGCAGCATATCTGCACAACTGCGCCATGTTATGCCTGCAGCAGATATCAACTGCGCCATGTTATGCCTACAGCATATCTGCACAACTGCGCCATGTTATATCCACAGCAAATCTTCACAACTGCGCCTCGTTATCTCTACAGCAGATCGGCACAACTGCGCCATGTTATGCCTACAGAAGATCTGCTGTAAGACGGCCACCAGCCGCCACTTATCGTCACGGCCGTGGAGAAGACGCTCCGGGAATGCATCCAATGCCTGGAGGCGACTTACCTTGGCCTGTTAATACTCCAACACAAGGCACGATGGAGGATCAATGCCGTCTTCTGCCACTGCAAGCTGGACACACCACCAGGTGGTCTGTGCAGCTGTCTCAGCAGCCGCGCGCCACGCGATGGCACGACATTCCGGCGGTGCTCGGCACACCAGTCCAGCAGACCTCGGCACACCGCACGGTCAGAGGGGCAGATACAGTGGCACAGCCTAGTCCCTAGTCCAGCAGACCTCGGCACACCGCACGGTCAGAGGGGCAGACACAGTGGCACAGTACCGTCCCTAGTCCAGCAGACCTCGGCACACCGCACGGTCAGAGGGGCAGCCCTACCACACACACGTGGCACAGTACCGTCCCCAGTCCAGCAGACCTCGGCACACCGCACGGTCAGAGGGACAGACACAGTGGCACAGTACCGTCCCTAGTCCAGCAGACCTCGGCACACCGCACGGTCAGAGGGACAGTACCGTCCCTAGTCCAGCAGACCTCGGCACACCGCACGGTCAGAGGGACAGACACAGTGGCACAGTACCGTCCCTAGTCCAGCAGACCTCGGCACACCGCACGGTCAGAGGGACAGACACAGTGGCACAGTACCGTCCCTAGTCCAGCAGACCTCGGCACACCGCACGGTCAGAGGGGCAGACACAGTGGCACAGTACCGTCCCTAGTCCAGCAGACCTCGGCACACCGCACGGTCAGAGGGGCAGACACAGTGGCACAGTACCGTCCCTAGTCCAGCAGACCTCGGCACACCGCACGGTCAGAGGGACAGACACAGTGGCACAGTACCGTCCCTAGTCCAGCAGACCTCGGCACACCGCACGGTCAGAGGGACAGACACGGTGGCACAGTACCGTCCCTAGTCCAGCAGACCTCGGCACACCGCACGGTCAGAGGAGCAGACACAGTGGCACAGTACCGTCCCTAGTCCAGCAGACCTCGGCACACCGCACGGTCGGAGAGGGGCAGTACCCCCTAGTCCAGCAGACCTCGGCACACCGCACGGTCAGAGGGCGACACGTGGCACAGTACCGTCCCTAGTCCAGCAGACCTCGGCACACCGCACGGTCAGAGGGGCAGACACAGTGGCACAGTACCGTCCCTAGTCCAGCAGACCTCGGCACACCGCACGGTCAGAGGGACAGTACCGTCCCTAGTCCAGCAGACCTCGGCACACCGCACGGTCAGAGGGACACAGTGGCACAGCCCAGTCCAGCAACCTCGGCACACCGCACGGTCAGAGGGACAGTACCGTCCCTAGTCCAGCAGACCTCGGCACACCGCACGGTCAGAGGGACAGACACAGTGGCACAGTACCGTCCCTAGTCCAGTCCCTAGTCCAGCAGACCTCGGCACACCGCACGGTCAGAGGGACAGACACAGTGGCACAGTACCGTCCCCAGTCCAGCAGACCTCGGCACACCGCACGGTCAGAGGGACAGACACAGTGGCACAACACCGTCCCTAGTCCAGCAGACCTCGGCACACCGCACGGTCAGTGGCACAGTACCGTCCCTAGTCCAGTAGACCTCGGCACACCGCACGGTCAGAAGGAGAGTACCGTCCCTAGTCCAGCAGACCTCGGCACACCGCACGGTCAGAGGGACGGACACGGTGGCACAGTACCGCCCCTAGTTCAGCAGACCTCGGCACACCGCACGGTCAGAGGGACGGACACGGTGGTACAGTACCGTCCCTAGTCCAGCAGACCTCGGCACACCACACGGTCAGAGGGACAGTACCGTCCCTAGTCCAGCAGACCTCGGCACACCGCACGGTCAGAGGGACAGACAGGGAGCCACTTATCTGGAGGGGAATCAACGGACAGTTGAAAAATCCGTCAACGGACGGGGTTAGGGTGCAATAGAGCACAGTGAACAAATGCGTTGAGCGCGGGAGAAGGGTGCCTTCCTAGGGGAACCTTTTCCCAACCGGAGGGCACCACCCTCCATAGGGAGAGGGCACATGCCCCAAATGCTTCCTGTATCCGCCCCTGGTCCCCCGGCATTCTCTTCGGTCCACAGATGTTCTCGATGTAGCGTGGGGCGTGGGATTGTGACCATGACCGTAATTGTGACTGACCCGGCCCCTGGCTAAAGCTGTGACTGTGACTGTGACTGTGACTGCAACTGTGCCTGTAACTGTGACTGTGACTGACACGGCTCCAAACTGTGACTGTGACTGTGACTGTGACTGTGACTGTGACTGTGACTGTGACTGTGACTGTGGCTGTGCCTGTAACTGTAACTGTAACTGTGACTGTAACTGCGACTGTGACTGACACGGCTCCAAAGTGTGAGTGTGACTCTGACTCTGACTGTGACTGTGACTGCGACTCTGACTGTGACTCTCACTATGACTGTGACTGTGGCTGTGACTCTGACTGTGACTGCGACTCTGACTGTGACTCTCACTGTGACTGTGACTGTGATTCTGCCTGTGACTGTGACTGTGACTGTGACTGTGACTGTAATTGTGCCTGTGACTCTGACTTTGACTGTGACTGTAACTGTGACTGTGACTGTGACTGAGTGTGACTGCAACTGTGACTGTAACTGGGCCTGTAACTGTGACTGTGACTGACACGGCTCCGAACTGTGACTGTGAGTCTGACTGTGACTTTGACTGTGACTGTAACTGTGACTGTGACTGTGACTGTGACTGTGCCTGTAACTGTGACTGTAACTGAGACTGTGACTGTGACTGCAACTGTGCCTGTAACTGTGACTGTGACTGACACGGCTCCAAACTGTGACTGTGACTGTGACTGTGACTGTGACTGTGACTGTGACTGTGACTGTGGCCGTGCCTGTAACTGTAACTGTAACTGTGACTGTAACTGCGACTGTGACTGACACGGCTCCAAAGTGTGAGTGTGACTCTGACTCTGACTGTGACTGTGACTGCGACTCTGACTGTGACTCTGACTGTGACTGTGACTGTGGCTGTGACTCTGACTGTGACTGCGACTCTGACTGTGACTCTCACTGTGACTGTGACTGTGATTCTGCCTGTGACTGTGACTGTGACTGTGACTGTAATTGTGCCTGTGACTCTGACTTTGACTGTGACTGTAACTGTGACTGTGACTGTGACTGAGTGTGACTGCAACTGTGACTGTAACTCGGCATGTAACTGTGACTGTGACTGACACGGCTCCGAACTGTGACTGTGAGTCTGACTGTGACTTTGACTGTGACTGTAACTGTGACTGTGACTGTGACTGTGACTGTGCCTGTAACTGTGACTGTAACTGAGACTGTGACTGTAACTGTGACTGTGACTGAGACTTTGACTGTGACTGTAACTGTGACTTTGACTGTGACTGTGATTGTGACTGTGACTGTGACTGTAACTGTAACTGTGACTGTGACTGTGACTGTGACTGTGCCTGTAACTGTGACTGTAACTGAGACTGTGACTGTAACTGTGACTGTGACTGAGACTTTGACTGTGACTGTAACTGTGACTGTGACTGTAACTGTGCGTGTAACTGTGACTGTGACTGTAACTGTGACTGTGACTCTGACTTTGACTGTTACTGTAACTGGGCCTGTAACTGTGACAGTGACTGACACGGCTCCGAACTGTGACTGTGAGTCTGACTGTGACTTTGACTGTGACTGTAACTGTGACTGTGACTGTGACTGTAGCTGTGACTGTGACTCTGACTTTGACTGTGACTGTAACTGTGACTGTGACTGTGACTGTGACTGTGACTGTGACTGTGAGTGTGACTGCAACTGGGCCTGTATGTGTGACTGTGACTGATACGGCTTCGAACTGTGACTGCGATTGTGACTGTGACTGTGACTGTGACTGTAGCTGTGACTGTGACTGTGACTTTGACTGTGACTGTGACTGTGACTCTGACTGTGACTGTGACTGTGACTGTGAGTGTGACTGCAACTGTGACTGTAACTGGGCCTGTAACTGTGAATGTGACTGTGACTGTGACTGTAGCTGTGACTGTGACTCTGACTTTGACTGTGACTGTGACTGTGACTCTGACTGTGACTGTGACTGTGACTGTGAGTGTGACTGCAACTGTGACTGTAACTGGGCCTGTAAGTGTGACTGTGACTGTGACTGTGACTGTGACTGTAAGTTGAGCAGTTGCCAGGCTGTTTACGTATGTACCTCGACTCTTCTGTCAGGGCCACGAGTGTGACGTAACGTGTGACGTGTGACGTGACGTGTGACGTGTGACGTGTGACGTGTGACGTGACGTGTGACGTGACGTGTGACGTGACGTGTGACGTGACGTGTGACGTGACGTGTGACGTGACGTGTGACGTGACGTGTGACGTGACGTGTGACGTGACGTGTGACGTGACGTGTGACGTGACGTGTGACGTGACGTGTGACGTGACGTGTGACGTGACGTGTGACGTGACGTGTGACGTGACGTGTGACGTGACGTGTGACGTGACGTGTGACGTGACGTGTGACGTGACGTGTGACGTGACGTGTGACGTGACGTGTGACGTGACGTGTGACGTGACGTGTGACGTGACGTGTGACGTGACGTGTGACGTGACGTGTGACGTGACGTGTGACGTGACGTGTGACGTGACGTGTGACGTGACGTGTGACGTGACGTGTGACGTGACGTGTGACGTGACGTGTGACGTGACGTGTGACGTGACGTGTGACGTGACGTGTGACGTGACGTGTGACGTGACGTGTGACGTGACGTGTGACGTGACGTGTGACGTGACGTGTGACGTGACGTGTGACGTGACGTGTGACGTGACGTGTGACGTGACGTGTGACGTGACGTGTGACGTGACGTGTGACGTGACGTGGACGTGACGTGTGACGTGACGTGTGACGTGACGTGTGACGTGACGTGTGACGTGACGTGTGACGTGACGTGTGACGTGACGTGTGACGTGACGTGTGACGTGACGTGTGACGTGACGTGACGTGTGACGTGACGTGTGACGTGACGTGTGACGTGACGTGTGACGTGACGTGTGACGTGACGTGTGACGTGACGTGTGACGTGACGTGTGACGTGACGTGTGACGTGACGTGTGACGTGACGTGACGTGACGTGACGTGTGACGTGACGTGTGACGTGACGTGATACGTGACGTGACGTGTGACGTGACGTGTGACGTGACGTGTGACGTGACGTGTGACGTGACGTGTGACGTGACGTGTGACGTGACGTGTGACGTGCACTCACAACCCTGCTGTGTATGGACGACGGACGGTACCAGGTGGTGGGAATAGGAAGGGAGCGTGTCCCTCCAAACGCAGAGAAGCTTAGCATTACGGCTATGGGAATTGCATGGAAAGAATGAATGCAAAATCGATGGTGCCTCTCTTTCCACTCTACAAAGATTTGCAATTTTTTGTTGGAATAGGCAGCGAAGCCTCTATGATCAGGTGACACCCTAATCAGCCGGATACCTTGGATTACTGCACCAACACACTTCACAAATTTTGGTCTTCAGCTGGGGTTTTGTTATTTGAAAGCATTTTGCTTTCCCACTCCCTTTCCTTTTCCATTTACAGAAAAGTTGGACTCTCCCTTGAATGTACCGAAAATCCAATGCTAGATTGTATAGGATGACAAGTAACCGTTTTGGCCAGGAAAAGCAGCGCCTGCGTTCGGGTTTGTGGTGCCATGCCAACATGACCTGGCATTGTGCTTCAAAACAGATATATGTATGCTTTACCTATGATGACTTCAATGATAAGGGTGTCTTTGGGAACCCATATCTCGATTTTATAACGACTTGAAGAGGCTTCCCAGTCAAAATCAGTCATTGCATTTGAATAAAATTAAGAGTATCAAAAAAAAACCAGAATGGCCTAGCTAAGGTCACATGGCAGCAAAATGAATTATAGAACATCACCTGCTCTTAAAATAATGTCAGTACGTTTACATTAGTTGGTTGTATCTCATAACAGCAAACAACTGTTTGAAACGTTAAATACAACACCTACGAACAACTTCACGATAACATTAGAACGTGGCCTAAGATGGATGCCCTTGAGGTCATTCTTTGCACAACGTACTCTAGGTGTTCATTTGAAGATACTGAAAGTTTAAAGCTGCTGTCTCAATTGGTTGCTATGCCAGCTAACCAGGAGACCCCCCAGTGACCCGCGGGTTAGCCTCGTCGAGCTGGCTGGAAGTTCCACCTTCGCCTGGCTGGGTTTGGGGAGGTAAGGGAGGGGCTCCCTCTAACGTCCGATCTACGTATGCTAGGATGAAATGCAGATCACCGTTTCAAAGTTCTGGTCATGGAAAGCCGGAAGCCTACCTTATGTTTGCATTATATCTGATATTGAGGTCACCGGAGGCCGTATTGTGTGAATAAATGGACCCTGACTTATGTTCCGAAGATGATTAAAGAATACAGAGCTTGCGTTTTTCGACATTGTATTCCACTGAGATTAATATAGATGAATGCATATTATCCATCACAGTGAAAAGCGGTCAAGGTAGGATATATCAGGTCAGGTCAGTACCAAACTTGAAAACCAACTTCCATACTATGCATGCTAGAGACAAGGAGAAAATTCCATTGGGAAGGCAATAGCTGATATCACGTCTTATTTCCGAGCCTTCGGCCACGCTAAGATTGTTAATGGTCATAACAGGTCAGCCCGGTGGAAAGACATCTACCATAGAGAATTAGCTGACACATCGGAATATAAATATGCATCTAGTCATTTCAAGAGAACCACTGCAACAAAATATTTGTATCTGATTGACATCCGAAAATTCCAAAGTGAGGTCAGGTCAGGTAATTACGAGCTTAAACATCTCCGGAACATCACCTTTGAAGCATAAAATTGTCCCAAGAAGAATTGATGATAATAGAGCATCTTTGTGAACTGCTAAGCTTCTGACCTCGTGACCTGACTCTAGGCGACACCGAGACAATGCACAAATTGATAAACCGTCCTCTTCAGCCTCCGTCTGTGTGCACTACTCGGAAAGTAAATGCAAAGAAATGTTAAATCATGACTACTTGCACGAGGTCAGGTCTCAGGTCTCAAGTCATTCGTTTGTCATCCAATCTCGTGTCGCACGATATAGGCAGCGCTGAAACCGGATCCAGACATAACATGGCAGGGAACGGCAACATTCTTGTTAAGATAGCACTGTACATATACATAAGTTACCTGACTTTACGTCATTGATCTTTTACGCATAAATTAACCCAAATTGTTTTTCATGCTCTGTATAAATCATTCTTCATGTGACCAATTATACCCCAATCGAATTTTCCTCACAGAATAAGATAAAAAATTAGGAAATCAACCGGAATTTAGGTCAGCAACCTTAACCTTGATGATCGTTTCTAGATAGGAGGGTGTTCGCCTTGATGAGGTGACTGTATGTTCCGAGTTCGCTTTTTGTTGCAACTGCTCGGATTGGAGGAACTTCGAATATTTTGGGACGTCACTCCCTTCAACCCATTGCAAGTTAATAACATTTAATGACACCTGTCATATTTACAAAATATGTACCCGATGAAAAATAATGTACCGCAAGTTTTGTGTTTTTACGTCCTAATGGTCGGCTCTCGAGAGCCCCCTCCCCCCGCCCGGCAATGGTTAACTGGGTTGCCGTCTTGTGAAGACGCTTAATACGGCGTACAATACAACGCGGAACCATTTGCTGCATCCCCAACACATGTCCTGAGCGGAAGAGCTGAGGACAGAGAGGGCCGCGACACACGTGCCACGTAGGCTATTTCGACAGCTCGGCAGAGGGACACCTGCAAGCTCGACACACTGACACACCGTTTGTCAGATTAGCCGAGAACCAGCTCCGGCGCGGGTGTGACCAGCTCTGGCGCAGACGGACTAGCTGCGATGTGCCTGTGCCGACATTAGCGGCGACAGTCCGGTGACCCCTCCCCCAGCTGCAGGTCACGACAGACGGACTAGCTGCGATGTGCCTGTGCCGACACTAGCGGCGACAGTCCGGTGACCCCTCCCCCAGCTGCAGGTCACGACAGACGGACTAGCTGCGATGTGCCTGTGCCGACATTAGCGGCGACAGTCCGGTGACCCCTCCCCCAGCTGCAGGTCACGACAGACGGACTAGCTGCGATGTACCTGTGCCGACACTAGCGGCAACAGTCCGGTGACCCCCTCCCCTCCCCCAGCTGCAGGTCACGACAGACGGACTAGCTGCGATGTGCCTGTGCCGACATTAGCGGCGACAGTCCGGTGACCCCTCCCCCAGCTGCAGGTCACGACAGACGGACTAGCCACCTGGCGACATGTACCTCCCAGTGCAGGACACAAACTGCCGACACTAGCGGCGACAGTCCGGTGACCCCTCCCCCAGCTGCAGGTCACGACAGACGGACTGGTGCGATGTGCTTCCGACATTAGCGGCGACAGTCCGGTGACCCCCCCCTCCCCCAGCTGCAGGTCACGACAGACGGACTAGCTGCGATGTGCCTGTGCCGACACTAGCGGCGACAGTCCGGTGACCCCTCCCCCAGCTGCAGGTCACGACAGACGGACTAGCTGCGATGTGCCTGTGCCGACATTAGCGGCGACAGTCCGGTGACCCCTCCCCCAGCTGCAGGTCACGACAGACGGACTGGCTGCGATGTACCTGTGTCGACATTAGCGGCGACAGTCCGGTGACCCCTCCCCCCAGCTGCAGGTCACGACAGACGGACTAGCTGCGATGTGCCTGTGCCGACATTAGCGGCGACAGTCCGGTGACCCCTCCCCCCAGCTGCAGGTCACGACAGACGGACTGGCTGCGATGTGCCTGTGCCGACACTAGCGGCGACAGTCCGGTGACCCCTCCCCCAGCTGCAGGTCACGACAGACGGACTAGCTGCGATGTGCCTGTGCCGACACTAGCGGCGACAGTCCGGTGACCCCTCCCCCAGCTGCAGGTCACGACAGACGGACTAGCTGCGATGTGCCTGTGCCGACACTAGCGGCGACAGTCCGGTGACCCCTCCCCCAGCTGCAGGTCACGACAGACGGACTAGCTGCGATGTACCTGTGCCGACACTAGCGGCGACAGTCCGGTGACCCCTCCCCCAGCTGCAGGTCACGACAGACGGACTAGCTGCGATGTGCCTGTGCCGACACTAGCGGCGACAGTCCGGTGACCCCTCCCCCAGCTGCAGGTCACGACAGACGGACTAGCTGCGATGTACCTGTGCCGACATTAGCGGCGACAGTCCGGTGACCCCTCCCCCAGCTGCAGGTCACGACAGACGGACTAGCTGCGATGTGCCTGTGCCGACACTAGTTAATAGCGGCGACAGTCCGGTGACCCCCTCCCCCAGCTGCAGGTCACGACAGACGGACTGGCTGCGATGTGCCTGTGCCGACACTAGCGGCGACAGTCCGGTGACCCCTCCCCCAGCTGCAGGTCACGACAGACGGACTAGCTGCGATGTGCCTGTGCCGACACTAGCGGCGACAGTCCGGTGACCCCTCCCCCAGCTGCAGGTCACGACAGACGGACTAGCTGCGATGTACCTGTGCCGACACTAGCGGCGACAGTCCGGTGACCCCTCCCCCAGCTGCAGGTCACGACAGACGGACTAGCTGCGATGTGCCTGTGCCGACATTAGCGGCGACAGTCCGGTGACCCCTCCCCCAGCTGCAGGTCACGACAGACGGACTAGCTGCGATGTGCCTGTGCCGACACTAGCGGCGACAGTCCGGTGACCCCTCCCCCAGCTGCAGGTCACGACAGACGGACTGGTGGGTTTTTTTTGTGGCGAAAATAGGGGGGGGGGGTCGGTGACCCCCCCCAGCTGCAGGTCACGACAGACGGACTAGCTGCGATGTGCCTGTGCCGACATTAGCGGCGACAGTCCGGTGACCCCTCCCCCAGCTGCAGGTCACGACAGACGGACTAGCTGCGATGTGCCTGTGCCGACATTAGCGGCGACAGTCCGGTGACCCCTCCCCCAGCTGCAGGTCACATCACGCCTAACTCAAGTGTCAGCGGTCGGCGTCTTGTCGCCACTTCTTCCTGAAATATCCCAGAGCCGCCTGGAACATGCACATTGGGTGTACGGCGCTGCACACTGCACACTTGCACACTGCACGCGGTAATTATAAACACTGCATGACGTTGCATATATGCAGCGTGGTGTAGCAATCATGTTTACTGCACGACGCATCAGAGCTACACAGATCATCGGCACCCTGTTCCACGATATATAGAGGCGCACGATTCCCTCCAGTAGAGAGCGTGAGGTGGCATAGTGGTGTAGTGTTTCACTGTAGTTTAGCTCTGCACTGTGTATTGCTTAGTGTTGTGGTGTGCATTGTAGTGGAATGTAGCTGGATGTAATAATCTGCACTGTCAAAAACACGGGCTCTGAAGAATGGAAATTCCGGAACTATTATTAGCACGAACTACATACCATTAGCATGATAGTGTTAATCACGATGTATTCGTATTGGCAAAATGTTATGACTTGAAGTGGAACGACCAATGCATTGACTGAGGTTCCAAATATTTGAGGCGAGTGCTCAAAATGGTAAAGCGCTTGCATGTTTCAGTATGTGGAGAGAATCTCCACTGCACCAAAACCAGGCGGTTGCTGCAGGCCAAATTTCTGCCTGCATGTCCAGACGAGGGACATTAAGCCCACACGTCGGGCTTCAGCCATCATTAAATACTCCGGGTGATGAGGTAGTTAAATGGTTATCATCTTAGAGATACATCCTGCAGAGCCGCCACTGAGTGCTCCCACATCATTACAAGGTTGTCATCTCGTCAACTATAGGCTGACTGACCCACACTGAGCGTGCTAGCCTTATTTTTACTAACCAGTCATTCCTATAGCAGGCCCCTTCTCTCGCCCCTCCCCATCCTTCTGTCACGGTGCGTGATGCCCAGTACCTCCACTCATGCTCTGCCAAGGTCACGGTGGGACCGCACACAATGCCTGGCTGTGTCCAACTTTGGGAAGCCCAGCCGGTTGCTGGCCACCCGAGTACGTATGTTATGAATAGCTAATGAACAGGCAGACACCGCCTTCAGCAACCAGGTGGGGTGTGACTGCGGGGCGTGGGAGCAATGTGCAGGTCAGAGGGATCAGGCGGTGGCGACAATAGCGGGTCGGGTCCGGGCCCCAGGGAACCTAGCGGTGGCGGCGCCATTGTCCCAGACGACCCTGCAACACTCGGAGCATCACGGAGACGGCGGGATCAGCCTCAATTCTCGACTGAACGACGACTCACGTGAACGCATCGCTCCCAATACAGCCAGGATAATACTCCCAATTCCCAGGGTCCTGGGTGAGGAGCACCTGCAAGCCGGCTCCAGTTCGACACTGCCGTGAGGCGATATCCCCGCCCAGACGAGAGATAACCCCGCCCAGACGAGAGATATCCCCGCCCAGACGAGAGATATCCCCGCCCAGACGAGAGATATCCCCGCCCAGACGAGAGATATCCCCGCCCAGACGAGAGATATACCCGCCCAGACGAGAGATATACCCGCCCAGACGAGAGATATTCCCGCCCAGACAGAAAACCCGCCCAGACGAGAATAACCGCGCCCAGACGAGAGATATTCCCGCCCAGACAGATATCCCCGCCCAGACGAGAGATATCCCCGCCCAGACGAGAGATATCCCCGCCCAGACGAGAGATATCCCCGCCCAGACGAGAGATATCCCCGCCCAGACGAGACATAACCCCGCCCAGACGAGACCGCTGCCGCCGTCAGAGACCGCAATCGAACGAGCGCTGTGGTTTCATGGGCACGGGGTCGGCAGGTTAGGTTAGGTTAGGTTAGGTTAGGTTAGGTTAGGTTATGTAAGGACCAGGCGAAGGTTGTTGCATCAACAATGTACTGACCGCCGCGATTTATTATTACGTAACGTCAGTTCACTGCCTTATTATAACGAGACTATAACACGCATGGGCGTGATCAACACAGCCGAGGCTCTGCCTATCGGGATCAGTGGCGGAACTAATGGGGGGGGGGATCCCTACTTCCTGTGCCAGGTTAGTCACACCCCACCTGGTTGCTGAAGGCGGTGTCTGCCTGTTCATTTTTCCGCATCTCGCCGGGTTTCGGAAAAATCCAACTTGGTTCCTGAAAAAAAGTGTGCTAACCCCTCCCCCAATATCGCAAGGGCAGCAAAGGTCGCGCTGAAGCCCTAAAGAAGCACGCCGGAGCCCGAAAAATCCCAAATGTAGCCCCGACTAGATACGGCGGGGATATGAAAAATATATCCTACAGATAGTGAAGTCCCAACAAATTGTGCGGGACATCAAGATATCCGTCGGGATTTCAGCTAAGCATAGCGCGGCTCGAAAAATCGCAACAGGTCCCTCCAAAATCGCGCTGCGGGCCCCAAGCATTCCTATCAACTCCACCACAAATTATCGTCGGTGCTCCATATAAATGCAGGGGCCCCGAATAGGCCACTATCAATGAAGTGGTCGAGAACCGTTGAAGTTAAAAAAAACGGGGATAGGTAGGTCAGTTTCAAATTCGCTTGCTCTCACCCACTCACGCAAATCTTAGTTACGCCACTTATCAAAATGCCAGCTGAACATAAAGGGGTGGAATTACCCGAATCGAGACCCTGACCCTGCATCCGATTCAAAACTGTTTACGAGCTAGGGTTGCTTCTACGTACTACACCTAATTAAACAGCAAAGACGCACTGATATTGGTTGATTACTCTTTCGCGCCGTGCCGACTATTCTGGTCCTCGGCACAGCGCAGAGCCCTCATGTGGTTTGGTCGCGAACAAAGAGCAACGCCTGGTGTGTCTCGAGACCATAAACCTTCAGTTGGAAGACTGTCCTAACCACAAGCTATTTACTCCCGAAGGCCAGCTTAGTGATTAAGAATGACTGCATGCTCGGCGCATTATATACGTCTCTGAGATATCAGAAACAAATAGCACAACCTGATCGAAAGAGGGAATGAGGAAGAGGAATTTGCCCCGATCTGAATGGTCCGAGGTCCATTGCACTCACGACACTTCTGTGCTTATTTCGGCGGTAAAAACGTCGCGACCAGGACAGCTGCAATAACTGCACCCGACCGCAGGTACAACAAAAAGAACCACTTCGCTTCCAACATACAGTTGCTAATGTAAAAATTCGACACCGACATGTGCGTCATTCTGGTAACGATCGCTAAATTTTTTTCTGGCGACAGTCGGCCTCGAACACGGAACTTCTCGAACACGGAACGGCTGCTGCCATTGCACCAGCTCGACCAATACGGAAACTACCCAGAATAGCTCGAGAGCACGAAGGCGCTTGGATGAATTGAAATCCGATTTCTAGCACGCTGATGCTATTATCATTATCCACCTCGGAGTACGCTTGGCAACAACCCCGAAATTGGTAGAACTGAAGCTTATATCAAGTGTCCTACCAACTCCCAGTCTTCGCTGTATTTCCCACGCTAAAATCCTCTCCGATTGGCTGACACAGCGGCTAAGTTGAGGCCGTGATCCAAATGTCAACGACTTTACACTGTAACAACATACTTTGCAAACGAACGACCGAACCGCCTCGCAAAAAGGCAAAACACCCGGGCAATGAGTAATACAAGTGTTCGGATTATTCCAATTGTTCCGGACGCTGCCGCCGACGAAGACTTGTACCTGGTGGCGGAGAGCCGCGCACAACATCGTGTCGCAGCTGTCATCGCCGCCAGACCTATTGTCACACGCGACGATACAGATGTACGCAGCACCCCCCCCCCCCTCTCCTCGGCGCCCACCTCCGACAGATGTGCGTCGGTACGGTGACACCGGATGACCTCGCAACTCAGCCGAGACCAGCACACGCGGGTTTCGCCACGCGACGGCAGACGCCTCGGTGCAGCCGGCTGCAAGGTCAAAGTCAAGGTCACCGACTGGTCGGGCGACCGCAACAACTGAACTTGGCTCCTCGGATGAGGCCTGGCTCACCAGGTGAGGTTTGGCTCTCCAGGTGAGGTTTGGCTCTCCAGGTGAGGTTTGGCTCTCCAGGTGAGGTTTAGCTCTCCAGGTGAGGTTTGGTTCTCCTGGTGAGGTTTGGGTCACCAGGTGAGGTTTGGCTCTCCTGGTGAGATTTGGCTCTCCTGGTGAGATTTGGCTCCCCAGGTGAGGTTTGGCTCTCCTGGTGAGGTTTGGCTCTCCAGGTGAGTTTTGGCTCTCCAGGTGAGATTTGGCTCTCCTGGTGAGGTTTGGCTCTCCAGGTGAGGTTTGGTTCTCCTGGTGAGGTTTAGCTCTCCAGGTGAGGTTTGGTTCTCCAGGTGAGGTTTGGCTCACCAGGTGAGGTTTGGCTCACCAGGTGAGGTTCGGCTCTCCTGGTGAGGTTTGGCTCTCCAGGTGAGATTTGGCTCTCCTGGTGAGGTTTGGCTCCCCAGGTGAGGTTTGGCTCTCCTGGTGAGGTTTGGCTCTCCAGGTGAGTTTTGGCTCTCCAGGTGAGGTTTGGCTCTCCTGGTGAGGTTTGGCTCTCCAGGTGAGGTTTGGTTCTCCTAGTGAGGTTTAGCTCTCCAGGTGAGGTTTGGTTCTCCAGGTGAGGTTTGGCTCACCAGGTGAGGTTTGGCTCACCAGGTGGGGCTTGGCTCTCCAGGTGAGGTTTGGTTCTCCTGGTGAGGTTTAGCTCTCCAGGTGAGGTTTAGTTCTCCTGGTGAGGTTTGGGTCACCAGGTGAGGCTTGGCTCTCCAGGTGAGGTTTGGTTCTCCTGGTGAGGTTTGGGTCACCAGGTGAGGTTTGGGTCACCAGGCGAGGTTTGGCTCACCAGGTGAGGTTTGCTCTCCAGGTGAGGTTTGGCTCACCAGGTGAGGCCTGGCTCTCCAGGTGAGGTTTGGCTCTCCTGGTGATGTTTGGGTCACCAGGTGAGGTTTGGCTCACCAGGTGAGGTTTGGCTCTCCTGGTGATGTTTGGGTCACCAGGCGAGGTTTGGCTCTCCAGGTGAGGTTTGGTTCTCCAGGTGAGGTTTGGCTTTCCAGGTGAAGACTGGCTCACTTGGTGAAGCTTGAACGTCCACCTCCAGCCAGCGTTTTACTCATGTTTTGAAGTGGTGGATGTGGAGAGGAAAGCTGTAGGGTTTTCAAGTTTGGAGAGGATATTTACAGTTCAGTTTTTGACATCAAGAACTCTCTCATACCTTCCAGCGACCTCGTACCTCGTACCTTCCGCCAGTTGTCCCAACATTAACGCAGCTCCTGTTGTGAACAAAGGAGTGGCCTACACTGTCACACGACTTCAACGCCTCATATGGCCGTAAAACGCCGGATGGTACAGGCACGCTCTACACATCGTGGTGTATTCATCACTGATTGTACGCCAAATTTGTACAGCACTGGTCAAAATCTACAAACACCGACCGCGCACCGACAGGATCCTTATTAAAATACGACAGCGATCTCCTAGCTACACATCGCGCATGGCGTGGTCGTGTCACACATCGATAAGGTATCACCATCAGAGCAGTCTACCTTCGAAAACGGTCCGCATTCGCTGCTCGGAACGACCAAACTTGCCCGTCACAAAGCCACACCCCAATCCACAATGCCAACGACGCGCAACGCTCAACTAAAAAGTGACGTAAAACTTGTGATGACCGGCGACCTCCGTGTCACCATCGGTAGTCGCTCCGGCCGGCAGGGTCGCGGGTCAGGTCAGTCGTGACGTCACTGGCCGGCGGCGTCCGTGTCGTCCTCCCGGTCCGAGCTGGGCGCGCCCGTGCCGGCCGGCTCCTGCGGCAGCAGACCAATGACCGCGTCAGAGGTCGGCCGTGACGTCAGAGGTCAGCCGTGACGTCAGAGGTCGGCCGTGACGTCAGAGGTCACACGTGACGTCACAGGTTATACGTGACGTCACAGGTTATACGTGACGTCACAGGTCAGTCGTCACATCAGAGGTCCGCCGTGACGTCAGAAGTCAGACGTGACGCCATAGGTGAGCCGTGACGTGAGAGGTCAGCCGTGGCGTCAGAGGTTCGCCGTGACGTCAGAGGTCAGCTTTGACGTGAGAGGTGGGCCGTGACGCCACCGGTCGGCTGCTGCCGCGGCAGCGGGCGGACGGCCGTGTCGCAGACGTAGCGCCACAACAGGAGCGGTGTGGACCGCCCCGGCCGGTTGCGAGGCAGCCGCCGTGTGCACGGCGCGGATAAAATCTCCGGGCTAATCGCCCTGTGACTGGCGGTGGTCGCAGGGAACAACAGCTTGTCGGTGTCCCATCTCTCGGACACGGCCGTGCTCGCTGCGCTGCTGGCAATAACACGTACGCCGCGGTGCCAGCGGTCTCACTGGCCGGCGGTCAACTCGGCGCTGCTGGAGACTGGAATACAAATCGGGGCAACAATTACCCCGTTCACATGAGCAGGTCAGCCGTAAACGGAAATTTCCGATCCGGTCGATTCGCAAAAGTTCCGATCGCGCGACCCGTTTACGAGAGTAAAGCAGCCACATAATCGGATTTCTGCGATTTTACGGCTGACACAACGTGGTGAAAAGTTCCGAATACATGGCGCATTGGTGCGCTTCTGACGCACCTGCTTGGAGCAACGGCGTACACAGGCACAAGGTATCATCAATGATCCACGTAGTTAGAGGTTGTTGGGTAGAGAAATAGGGAATATATGAATTCAAAGGATTCACGTAACCGATGACATGTTGTCGATGACAACAGCGACCTTTCTTCTTTGTGAATAAAACGGTGCATTGTTTCCAGCCAGACTATGTTCTATAGGATAGGTTCCAGATTATGTAATGGTGCATTGCTCCAGGCGGCCTTGTTCCAGACTGAGCAATAGTCAATTGCACAGGAAAAACCAGGTTCACTACGCAATCCAACAGATAAATCAGCAAAACCCAAACGGCTGTCACAAATCCGCAAGTTGAACACTCCGCCACATCGTAAAACTCACGATCGTGGCACGCACTAGTAACGTGACGTCCCAGCGCCGATTTCAGCTGTTGCATGTCTGATTCTTGCTTCATAACTAGGGTTGCAACTACAATTAAAAACAAGACGTTGATGTTTTCATAATTACCCTAAATTTGCTCAAAACAACGCAGAGAATAGCCGAATGCTGTCGTGGCTGTCGTGGCTGGTGTCGGAGCGAAATGTTTCGGGTTCGAGGTTCGCCGGTGGCCAGACGTGTGATTCCGTGCCGTCGTGCGGCGACTCGTCTCACAAACTTACACAGCTCAATAGGTCCAAAACGACTCGGGAATGAAAACCCGCAATCTGCTGCGCTGGCGGTGCACGTACACGCCCTCTGTCGGAAGACGCCTCTGCAGAGCGTCGTGATACCGCCGGCCGTGACCTGAACAGCCCCGGCCACTGACCTCACCGCCGGCCGTGACCTGAACAGCCCCGGCCACTGACGTCACCGCCGGCCGTGACCTGAACAGCCCCGGCCACTGACGTCACCGCCGGCCGTGACCTGAACAGCCCCGGCCACTGACCTCACCGCCGGCCGTGACCTGAACAGCCCCGGCCACTGACCTCACCGCCGGCCGTGACCTGAACAACCCCGGCCACTGACGTCACCGCCGGCCGTGACCTGAACAGCCCCGCCTAACAGCCCCGGCCACTGACCTCACCGCCGGCCGTGACCTGAACAGCCCCGGCCACTGACCTCACCGCCGGCCGTGACCTGAACAGCCCCGGCCACTGACCTCACCGCCGGCCGTGACCTGAACAGCCCCGGCCACTGACCTCACCGCCGGCCGTGACCTGAACAGCCCCGGCCACTGACCTCACCGCCGGCCGTGACCTGAACAGCCCCGGCCACTGACGTCACCGCCGGCCGTGACCTGAACAGCCCCGGCCACTGACCTCACCGCCGGCCGTGACCTGAACAGCCCCGGCCACTGACCTCACCGCCGGCCGTGACCTGAACAGCCCCGGCCACTGACCTCACCGCCGGCCGTGACCTGAACAGCCCCGGCCACTGACGTCACCGCCGGCCGTGACCTGAACAGCCCCGGCCACTGACGTCACCGCCGGCCGTGACCTGAACAGCCCCGGCCACTGACCTCACCGCCGGCCGTGACCTGAACAGCCCCGGCCACTGACGTCACCGCCGCGCCGGTCACCCCCGGATGAACAGCCCCGCGACCCACCGCCGGCCGTGACCTGAACAGCCCCGGCCACTGACCTCACCGCCGGCCGTGACCTGAACAGCCCCGGCCACTGACCCACCGCCGGCCGTGACACTGAACAGCCCCGGCCACTGACCTCACCGCCGGCCTGACCTGAACAGCCCCGCTCACTACCTCACCGCCGGCCTGACCAACACCCCGGCTCACCGCTCACCCGCGAGCCTGCCTCAACAGCTCAACCGCTCACACTCCGGCCGTGACCTAACAGCCCAACCGCTCACACTCCCGCCGGCCTGACCTTAACAGCCCCACCACTACTCACCGCCGGCCTGACCTGAACAGCCCAACCGCTCTACCCACCGCCGCCGTGACTGAACAGCCCCGGCCACTGACGTCACAGACGGTCGCCGGCCACACGATGAAGGCGACAGCTCGGCCGCTCAGCTGTTCGCCGGCCGATCTGCTTATGGTGGCACTTGAAACAATCATCTTAACTTAACTTAAAATCATCTTAAGCGGTTGAGCTGCACTAAACAGCTCAACCGCTCACACTGCGAGCTGCACTAAACAGCTAAACCGCTCACACTGCGAGCTGCACTAAACAGCTCAACCGCTCACATTGCGAGCTGCACTCAACAGCTCAACCGCGCACACTGCGAGCTGCACTTACTGCTGAACTTCACCTGTTTTGGCGCCCGGCGGACAAGTGCCACTGCAGCGATATTTTCGTGCGATGCAGCGGTCGAACATGCGTGCAGCCTAGTGATTACATTCATCAGTCCTGGCCCACTGGTTGTACCGTTATGTTTTTTCCCATAGAGCGATGCAAATACGCATGTCCGTGTTATGCCATGATAAGCATACGCTGGTGTACTCTGGTGTATCCGGGTAACAATGTGTTGTTGTCAGCGGCAATCGGACGTTGGCTGTCGAGCATAGCCGCCCAGCACAGCCGCCGACACGCACCGACTGCGCAACACGCAGATGATCAGACACGCGCACGTGCAAATCCAGGCACAGTCAGATCTGAGCACAAAAAACGTGCCAACAGCACACGCAGCGCGCGTCGTGTTCCGGTTTGGCGGGTACATCATCGGCCACCGAAGCCAGAGCCGTTCGCGGTACGGGGCTGACATGGGGACGGCACGTGGTCGACATGGGGACGACATGGGGCCGGTTGGCCGGGTTACGTTTCACGATGAAATGTGAAATGCTTGTATTGCATTTAAAGTTCAAAATGTAGTGCACAGACATGTAAAAAGTAACTAAACCATCCTTTCAGCCATAATTTCGAGTGGATACAGTAAAATATGAATCGTCCCCATCGCGTACACGAATACGCCTGCAACCGTCCCCGGCAGCCAGCTGGCGTTGCTCATCGTCGCACTCCGGACCAGTGTGTGTGTGTGTGTGTGTGTGTGTGTGTGTGTGTGTGTGTGTGTGTGTGTGTGTGTGTGTGTGTGTGTGTGTGTGCGTGCGTGCGTGCGTGCGTGCGTGCGTGCGTGCGTGCGTGCGTGCGTGCGTGTGTGCGTGTGCGTGTGTGCGTGTGTGTGCGTGCGTGTGTGTGTGTGTGTGTGTGTGTGTGTGTGTGTGTGTGTGTGTGTGTGTGTGTGTGTGTGTGTGTGTGTGTGTGTGTGTGTGTGTGTGTGTGTGTGTGTGTGTGTGTGTGTGTGTGTGTGTGTGTGTGTGTGTGTGTGTGTGTGTGTGTGTGTGTGTGTGTGTGTGTGTGTGTGTGTGTGTGTGTGTGTGTGTGTGTGTGTGTGTGTAGGAGGCTGCAGGCGACAGGGCTGCAGGCCGTTGCTGCCGTGGTTCCGCGCCACGTCACCTCCCTCAGCCGCCACGGACGGCTCCCCAGCTCCGAGGTCGTAGCCAGCGACAGACCAGGGGCTGATACAGGTGGCAATGGCAGCATGTGCTTCCTCCCACATGGAAAGGTGGCGTTCCGGCCGCGAAAGGCGTCCTTCGAGAAGGCCTGGGTGCACCCCAGCCGCCGCCACGGCCCACTCAGAACATTTTGTGTTCGCCACCGAAGGCGATAAACGAAAATGACTCCGATGAGATGTGCGACCAGTGAAAATTCCTGGACCCGCTCCTTTCATAAACCCGCCACAGACATCTTGTAAGCAGGAAGGGCCACCTGCTGCCACAAAATAGCAAACGCCAGCGTCTGCAAAGACACTCCAACGTCTCAAGGATTTGTCATTAAGCCCCCTTCACGAGCTAAACCCACTTACTGTCCACATTTTCCGCCAGCATCCTCTTCACTCATCTATCTTCTTCCGCTAATCTGACGTACAGTCGCCTACATGAGATAACATCACCTACATGATAACACCACATCACCTGACTATTCTCCGCCGTCACCCGAATGCCAACGCCACTCTCGTTGGTTCCGTGGCAGCGTCTGTCCGCCTCTGAAAGCCACGGCTGGTGCACAATTAAACCTGGGGCACTACCTGTAGTGTTAAACCGACCGGCGATATTCCCCAATGGGCCTCGACATTCCTCAACATGTTTGGATGCTGACGGCGGCGGCAGCAGCAGATCTGCCCACTGACAACTAGGACCCGACCCGGGGCCCCAAAAGGGCCATGCAAACCACAGAGGCCGACGTTTGCCGACATTTTGCACTAACATGATAATTTCTCAAAATGTGAGTGTTAAATGAGATAAATGGTGACTTAAGCAGACCTGACGAATGTCAGCTGTTCAAATTTTATGAACGTTTCGAAATCGTAAGACTTTTGGGGGGATGTCCGTCTCTTCAAGCAGGCTGCTGGATCTATCTTTGCTGAGGACGGTTGGTATCTCCATCATCTCCAAACTCTGCCACTAAACTGCACTACGAGATTTGCTGCACGGTTTTATGCAATCACACATTTCTCCATGTAATGACCGGTAAAATATTTTCTCCCATCTACCATGCGTCGGGCAACGCAGTATATGCTACGGAATTCAGGTGGTGCTAGTCTCTAAATAATTAGCTTACAATGTCACGCGCGACCTGAGTTACCGTAATATCCCGGAGGAAGTAGAACGCATATTTCGAGATAAGGCCAGCATATAGTCGTACGAACACACATTTTGCAGTAAATAATTGGTCGTTTCTCTTGTATCAATCAAAGGCATTCATGAAATGACGTAGCTGACCAAAAGATACACCTAAGGGAGACTATGACATTGGTTGCTTAAACGCTAAACTACCATGGTCAAGACGTTATTAACGGTGGAATAAACTTAAAAAGATAAATGAACATAAAGAAGTTCGAAGTACAAGAGGCTCGGGCCCGTTAAATGACAAACAATACTTCCGTTCCTTATGAAATTAGACATGTACGCAGATGCTACATACCATTACGGCATGCAGTTCCCGCTGACAGAACATCCCCTTGGGGTGAATCCAAGAACGCCACTTGGACCTCTTCTAAACTATACTTCAGAGCATACATAAAAGGACGTGATGCGACCTGTGGCCTCTGACCTTGATGTGACTCCAACCGACCGTCACGCTCCGAACATCTGAGTGACATTTTTTCTTACAGCGTTTCCATTCGGACCAGTCATTTGAATGCCTACTCCGAGACAGAAAAGGAAACAAAACAACAGCTGTCGATGCAATTGCAATTCTATCCATCATTCGAATCAATGTACGGTTCATTTGTCTCGCGAAGTAGATAAAAAGCCGAAAAACTATATTCCATGTCAACGGTTCGTTGACATGGAACGTCAACGTCCATGTCAACGGTTCGTTAGGTCCTAATTTTTATTGTCAGGAGACCTGTCTTCTAAACACTGCTGCCGTTGCCGGTCACCATCACAATATTCCCCCGAAGTGTTGGCAACCTGTGCTCACATGGCGATCTTGTAGCTGCTCGCGCCGCTCTGACACGACCTGCCGCTGGGTTGGCAGCACAGCTAACCGCCGAGTTGGCAGCACAGCTAACCGCCGAGTTGGCAGCGCAGCCGACCGCCGAGTTGGCAGCAGCCGCCGAGTTGGCAGCACAGCTAACCGCCGAGTTGGCAGCGCAGCCGACCGCCCAGCCAACTACCGGCGAGCGCGGCGGCCGGTGGTCGCCGTAATCCGGAGGTTTGGTTTTCGAACACCAAACAAGGCGGACGCGTCTCATCAATAGATTTGGTATCGGTGCATACAGACTTCTAGTGAACATACAGACCTCTTTGCCACAGCTGTCACAAATATACATCCAGAAGAGCAATCGACGTGGGTAGGAAATTGACGCTCTTTTCCTTGGAGAAACTAGCTGAGAGGTTTTTCACGGCATTGCAATGCGGCAATGGAAGAAAATGAACAACGATGTTGACAGAAAAACGAAAAACAATGCTGACACTTCTACATACCCTACAACCGCTTCGGGTCCCTCCTTTACGAACCAACGCCTGCAGTCCTCAACATGCGGTTCCCAGACAACATTGCACAGCTGTTTAGCCAATTTCCAATCATAAGGGTAAATATCCGACTCTGACTCGAGAAGTTTCGCTCCCGTCACATTCCCGGATGGTGTCCCTCGCTCCTAACAGGTAGCCACAAGTAGCCAAGTAACTAGGTAAATAAAGGAAACGAAGCTTTTAAATGAAATGTGTACTACTGTACATGGAACAAAGGCATAAAGGTTTAACTTTTGGTCTACTTTCAGTGATGAGAGGAGCACAATTTGTGATGAATAACAAGAGGTGAAAGGTGTACAATTTTGTTAACTTTCGGAACTTTCAGGAGCGAAAGGTCAGCCAGTGAACCAAATCATTCAGAGCGCCACACATGTACCTATCGTTATCAAAAGGACAATTTATTTCTATAAGCATTTCTTGAATATGGATTTACAATCCCCATACTCTTGCCGCCAGTGACATAGGTGATGTATCAAATCAGATGGCAAATGCCCCAGGCCAGCTGTGGTACCCATCAACTGCATTACCTGTTTGAGGTCAGCTGGGTGACCTGCCCAAGACCACCAGTGTGGCATGCCACAGATCAGCCGCGGCACCTGTCTCAGCTCAGCCGTGATCTGCCGTGTCAATTGTGATCTATCGAGTCAGCTGTGATCTGTCGGGTCAGCTGTGATCTGACAGGTCAGCTGTGACCTGTCAGGTCAGCCGTGATCTGTCGGGTCAATTGTGATCTGTCAGATCAGCTGTGACCTGTCGGGTCAGCTGTGACCTGTCACGTCAATTGTGATCTGTCAGATCGGCTGTATGCTACCCTCCCCAGGTCAGTCGTGCTACTTGCCCCAGGCCAGCTACGTTACCCGCCCAGAGATAGCCGTGTTACCCAATCAGAGCTAGCAGCGCTACCCGCCCAAAGTCGGATGTGTTACCAACCTCAGTTAGTTAGTTAGTTATTTGGGTTTTCGGGCGCATCAACTGCAGTGGTTATACAGCGCCCATTACCAACCTCAGGCACGCCAGGTTACCCGCCCCAAAGTCGGCTACGCTGCCCGCCTAGAATCAGCCGTGTTACTCGCCCAAAGTCAGCCATGTCACCCACTCAGAGTCAGCCGTGTTACCCTCCCAGTCGGCAGTGCTACCCTCATCACGTCGGCCGTGCTACCCTCATCACGTCGGCCGTGCTACCGGCCCTAGGAGAGTTGCGTGACCCGTCCCAGTCAATCATGTTACCCTCCCCAGGTCAGCCATGTTACCCTCCCCAGGTCAGCCGCGTTACCCGCCCCAGGGCAGCCGCGCTACCCTCCCCAGGTCAGCCATGTTACCCTCCCAGGTCAGCCGTGTTACCCTCCCCAGGTCAGCCATGTTACCCTCCCCAGGTCAGCCATGTTACCCTCCCCAGGGCAGCCGCGTTACCCTCCCCAGGTCAGCCGTGTTACCCTCCCCAGGTCAGCCGTGTTACCTGCTTCAGGCCGACCAGACAGACGCCGTTGCGCACGGTGCCGTCCTCGGCAGCGGCGCCCGTACAGACGACCACGAGCAGCGTGTGTGCCGGCGCCGCCCGGTACAGCCGCAGCAGCCGGCCGTCCAGCTTGCGCAGGTGGCGCCCACTGTGCTCGGCCGGCCACGACCAGTGCAGCCGGTCACGCAGCTCCATGTGACACAGGGTCAGGTCGGCAGAGGTCAGCGCCGCCGCCGCCTGCTCACACGCCTGCCCGACACCGGTCACCGGTTAAGGTCAGAACCACGCCGCGCCTCCCCTCCTCCGGGTGGCGGTCAGAGGTCGGCTTCGGCTACAGGTCAGGATAGGGACAATCGCTGCGCGTGCAGATTCGCACGTGTGTGTGATTGGAGACATGCAAATTGTGTTGGGTGCTCCCGACGCAGTGGCCTCAGGCTTCAGACCGCGTGCCACGTGGAGCGTCTTTGGTTGTTATTTATTTGGGCCAAGATGCCATTTGTCATAGGACGCCCACATATTTTGGCGCTATGGACATACACTGTTGCAGCATACTGTCGTCCTAAACTACATATGAACAGTGACGCAGCCGGCATTTTCTTCCGGGGAACGAAATACGTCTTGAAAAGAGAACGCCTTCGGCGAGTGCATCGCACCGAAAATGTTTCACGCTACATGATGAAAATCTCAAATTTCTCCCTTGATTTAGTGTACATTTGGTTGCTAAGGTGAGGGGCGGGCCCGCGTCCCCTTGGCTGCATCGCTGTATATGAATATATTTGTCAGCAGCTCACGCGCATGCAGAGGGAATATTTTTTTCACTGCAAAAGTAGGCAGGCCAGGTTGCAAAACTACTGACTGTTGGAATGAATATATGTCTAGTGGCGCATTGGCAAGGGTTCCTAAGAACAACCTAATTATTGTTTATTAGTAAGGGAAGATCCAGTGTTAGTGGTGCATTGTCAGGAAGAGTTTGACTTTACTTCACAGCCGTCAATAATACGGAACAAACCCAGGAATGGCGTCACTGTTGCCAGATACAGACATTCAGAGGAGACAGACTCGTGGCCGTGTTCCCACTCTCAGACACAGACTCCAGGGTAGCGTTCCCCTCCACAGCGACCAGTCTAGTCCAGTGGTGGGGCAGACTCCACAGGGACCAGTCCCGGTGCGTCTCACCTTTCTGTAGGAGGGGACAAACTCCAGGGCAGTGTTCCCTCCACAGGGACCAGTCCAGTGTCCAGTCTGTGGTGGGGACAACTCCAGGGTAGTGTTCCCTCCACAGGGACCAGTCCCGGTGCGTCTCACCTTTCTGTAGGAGGGGACAAACTCCAGGGCAGTGTTCCCTCCACAGGGACCAGTCCAGATGCGTCTCACCTGTCTGTTGGTGGGGACAAACTCCAGGGTAGTGTTCCCTCCACAGGGACTAGTCCCGGTGCGTCTCACCTGTCTGTTGGTGGGGACAAACTCCAGGGTAGTGTTCCCTCCACAGGGACTAGTCCCGGTGCGTCTCACCTGTCTGTTGGTGGGGACAGACTCCAGGGTAGCGTTCCCTCCACAGGGACCAGTCCCGGTGCGTCTCACCTGTCTGTTGGTGGGGACAGACTCCAGGGTAGCGTTCCCTCCACAGGGACCAGTTCTGGTGCGTCTCACCTGTCTGTTGGTGGGGACAGACTCCAGGGTAGCGTTGCATCCACAGGGACCAGTCCCGGTGCGTCTCACCTGTCTGTTGGTGGGGACAGACTCCAGGGTAGTGTTCCCTCCACAGGGACCAGTCCCGGTGCGTCTCACCTGTCTGTTGGTGGGGACAGACTCCAGGGCAGCGTTCCCTCCACAGAGACCAGTCCCGGTGCGTCTCACCTGTCTGTTGGTGGGGACAGACTCCAGGGTAGCGTTCCCTCCACAGAGACCAGTCCCGGTGCGTCTCACCCGTCTGTTGGTGGGGACAGACTCCAGGGCAGCGTTCCCTCCACAGAGACCAGTCCCGGTGCGTCTCACCTGTCTGTTGGTGGGGACAGACTCCAGGGTAGCGTTCCCTCCACAGAGACCAGTTCCGGTGCGTCTCACCTGTCTGTTGGTGGGGACAAACTCCAGGGCAGCGTTCCCTCCACAGAGACCAGTTCCGGTGCGTCTCACCTGTCTGTTGGTGGGGACAGACTCCAGGGTAGCGTTCCCTCCACAGGGACCAGTCCCGGTGCGTCTCACCTGTCTGTTGGTGGGGACAAACTCCAGGGTAGCGTTCCCTCCACAGAGACCAGTCCCGGTGCGTCTCACCTGTCTGTTGGTGGGGACAGACTCCAGGGTAGCGTTCCCTCCACAGGGACCAGTCCCGGTGCGTCTCACCTGTCTGTTGGTGGGGACAGACTCCAGGGTAGCGTTCCCTCCACAGGGACCAGTTCCGGTGCGTCTCACCTGTCTGTTGGTGGGGACAGACTCCAGGGTAGCGTTCCCTCCACAGGGACCAGTCCCGGTGCGTCTCACCTGTCTGTTGGTGGGGACAGACTCCAGGGTAGCGTTCCCTCCACAGGGACCAGTCCCGGTGCGTTTCACCTGTCTGTTGGTGGGGACAGACTCCAGGGCAGCGTTCCCTCCACAGGGACCAGTTCCGGTGCGTCTCACCTGTCTGTTGGTGGGGACAACCCAGGGTAGTGTTCCCTCCACAGGGACCAGTCCCGGTGCGTCTCACCTGTCTGTTGGTGGGGACAGACTCCAGGGTAGCGTTCCCTCCACAGAGACCAGTCCCGGTGCGTCTCACCTGTCTGTTGGTGGGGACAGACTCCAGGGTAGCGTTCCCTCCACAGGGACCAGTCCCGGTGCGTCTCACCTGTCTGTTGGTGGGGACAGACTCCAGGGTAGCGTTCCCTCCACAGAGACCAGTCCCGGTGCGTCTCACCTGTCTGTTGGTGGGGACAAACTCTAGGGTAGCGTTCCCTCCACAGGGACTAGTCCCGGTGCGTTTCACCTGTCTGTTGGTGGGGGACAGACTCCAGGGCAGCGTTCCCTCCACAGGGACCAGTTCCGGTGCGTCTCACCTGTCTGTTGGTGGGGACAGACTCCAGGGTAGCGTTCCCTCCACAGGGACCAGTTCCGGTGCGTCTCACCTGTCTGTTGGTGGGGACAGACTCCAGGGTAGCGTTCCCTCCACAGGGACCAGTCCCGGTGCGTCTCACCTGCCGGTTGCTGGGTGCGCAGCGCAGCGTCAGGGACGGGTGGTCGGTAGTTTCACACGCCAGCCGGTAGATGTCAGTGGCGGGCCCGCACGACACAATGGTGGCTGTGGGGGCAGGCGCGGTGTCACGCATGACGTCACAAAACAGCAGCCAGCTGCACATACACCTCGCCTCATCGCCCATGTTGGGTGAAGAGAAGCCACCAGTCACAACGACGCGGGCCCAGAAAGGCTGAAATATTATTCCACAGCCTGAAAGCACGGCGGCGCACTCTACCCCACCCCAATGGCCAACCCGCACCCGACCCAAGCTGTTCTAACATGCCTGGCTGAACACAATAACTGGAAATACAATACGTAAATAAATACAACAATAACAAATCCGAGTGGCACGGACATGATCCGCGACTGCCTGGAAGGATGAGCTCAGACACGACACGTGGTGACCTGTGAGTGGTGGTGGTGCGACTGGTGGCTTACTGACACGACACGTGGTGACCCGTGAGTAGTACATGGTGCGACTGGTGGCTTACTGACACGACACGTGGTGACCCCTGAGTAGTACGTGGTGCGACTGGAGGCTTACTGACACGACACGTGGTGACCTGTGAGTAGTACGTGGTGCGACTGGTGGCTTACTGACACGACACGTGGTGACCTGTGAGTAGTACGTGGTGCGACTGGTGGCTTACTGACACGACACGTGGTGACCCGTGAGTAGTACGTGGTGCGACTGGTGGCTTACTGACACGACACGTGGTGACCCGTGAGTAGTACGTGGTGCGACTGGTGGCTTACTGACACGACACACAAGTGGTGACCCGTGAGTAGTACGTGGTGCGACTGGTGGCTTACTGACACGACAGAAGTGGTGACCCGTGAGTAGTACGTGGTGCGACTGGTGGCTTACTGACACGACACGTGGTGACCTGAGTAGTACGTGGTGCGACTGGTGGCTTAGTGACACGACACGTGGTGACCCGTGAGTAGTACGTGATGCGACTGGTGGCTTACTGACACGACACGTGGTGACCTGTGAGTAGTACGTGGTGCGACTGGTGGCTTAGTGACACGACACGTGGTGACCCGTGAGTAGTACGTGATGCGACTGGTGACTTACTGACACGACACGTGGTGACCCGTGAGTAGTACGTGGTGCGACTGGTGGCTTACTGACACGACACGTGGTGACCTGAGTAGTACGTGGTGCGACTGGTGGCTTAGTGACACGACACGTGGTGACCCGTGAGTAGTACGTGGTGCGACTGGTGGCTTACTGACACGACACGTGGTGACCTGAGTAGTACGTGGTGCGACTGGTGGCTTAGTGACACGACACGTGGTGACCCGTGAGTAGTACGTGATGCGACTGGTGGCTTACTGACACGACACGTGGTGACCCGTGAGTAGTACGTGATGCGACTGGTGGCTTAGTGACACGACACGTGGTGACCTGAGTAGTACGTGATGCGACTGGTGGCTTAGTGACACGACACGTGGTGACCCGTGAGTAGTACGTGGTGCGACTGGTGGCTTACTGACACGACACGTGGTGACCCGTGAGTAGTACGTGGTGCGACTGGTGGCTTACTGACACGACACGTGGTGACCTGAGTAGTACGTGATGCGACTGGTGGCTTAGTGACACGACACGTGGTGACCCGTGAGTAGTACGTGGTGCGACTGGTGGCTTACTGACACGACACGTGGTGACCCGTGAGTAGTACGTGGTGCGACTGGTGGCTTACTAACACGACACGTGGTGACCCGTGAGTAGTACGTGATGCCACTGGTGGCGTAGTGACACGACACGTGGTGACCCGTGAGTAGTACGTGGTGCGACTGGTGGCTTACTGACACGACACGTGGTGACCTGTGAGTAGTACGTGGTGCGACTGGTGGCTTAGTGACACGACACGTGGTGACCCGTGAGTAGTACGTGGTGCGACTGGTGGCTTACTGACACGACACGTGGTGACCCGTGAGTAGTACGTGATGCGACTGGTGGCTTAGTGACACGACACGTGGTGACCCGTGAGTAGTACGTGATGCGACTGGTGGCTTACTGACACGACACGTGGTGACCCGTGAGTAGTACGTGATGCCACTGGTGGCGTAGTGACACGACACGTGGTGACCCGTGAGTAGTACGTGGTGCGACTGGTGGCTTGCTGACACGACACGTGGTGACCTGTAGTAGTGGCTTACTGACACGACACGTGGTGACCCGTGAGTAGTACGTGGCGCGACTGGTGGCTTACTGACACGACACGTGGTGACCCGTGAGTAGTACGTGATGCGACTGGTGGCTTACTGACACGACACGTGGTGACCTGTGAGTAGTACGTAGTGCGACTGGTGGCTTACTGACACGACACGTGGTGACCCGTGAGTAGTACGTGATGCGACTGGTGGCTTACTGACACGACACGTGGTGACCCGTGAGTAGTACGTGGCGCGACTGGTGGCTTACTGACACGACACGTGGTGACCCGTGAGTAGTACGTGATGCGACTGGTGGCTTACTGACACGACACGTGGTGACCCGTGAGTAGTACGTGTGCGCACTGGTGGCTTACTGACACGACACGTGGTGACCCGTGAGTAGTACGTGATGCGACTGGTGGCTTAGTGACACGACACGTGGTGACCCAGGAGTAGTACGTGGTGCGACTGGTGGCTTACTGACACGACACGTGGTGACCGTGAGTAGTACGTGGTGCGACTGGTGGCTTACTGACACGACACGTGGTGACCCGTGAGTAGTACGTGGTGCGACTGGTGGCTTACTGACACGACACGTGGTGACCTGAGTAGTACGTGATGCGACTGGTGACTTACTAACACGACACGTGGTGACCCGTGAGTAGTACGCGGCACTGGTGGCTTACTAACAACACGAACCGTGAGTAGTATAATACTGGTGCACGACACGGGTGACCCTGTACTGCGACTGGTGGCTTACTGACACGACACGTGGTGACCCGTGAGTAGTACGTGTGATGCGACTGGTGGCTTACTGACACGACACGTGGTGACCCGTGAGTAGTACGTGGTGCGACTGGTGGCTTACTGACACGACACGTGGTGACCCGTGAGTAGTACGTGATGCGACTGGTGGCTTACTGACACGACACGTGGTGACGTATACGTGATGCACGTGCTAGACACGTGGTGACCCGTGAGTAGTACGTGGTGCGACTGGTGGCTTACTGACACGACACGTGGTGACCCGTGAGTAGTACGTGATGCGACTGGTGGCTTAGTGACACGACACGTGGTGACCCGTGAGTACGTGGTGCGACTGGTGGCTTACTGACACGACACGTGGTGACCCGTGTAGTACGTGGTGCGACTGGTGGCTTACTGACACGACACGTGGTGACCCGTGAGTAGTACGTGATGCGACTGGTGGCTTACTGACACGACACGTGGTGACCCGTGAGTAGTACGTGGTGCGACTGGTGGCTTATTGACACGACACGTGGTGACCCGTGAGTAGTACGTGATGCGACTGGTGGCTTACTGACACGACACGTGGTGACCCGTGAGTAGTACGTGATGCGACTGGTGGCTTACTGACACGACACGTGGTGACCCGTGAGTAGTACGTGATGCGACTGGTGGCTTAGTGACACGACACGTGGTGACCCGTGAGTAGTACGTGATGCGACTGGTGGCTTACTGACACGACACGTGGTGACCCGTGAGTAGTACGTGATGCGACTGGTGGCTTACTGACACGACACGTGGTGACCCGTGAGTAGTACGTGATGCGACTGGTGGCTTACTGACACGACACGTGGTGACCCGTGAGTAGTACGTGGTGCGCGACTGGTGGCTTAGTGACACGACACGTGGTGACCCGTGAGTAGTACGTGATGCGACTGGTGGCTTAGTGACACGACACGTGGTGACCCGTGAGTAGTACGTGATGCGACTGGTGGTCTTAGTGACACGACACGTGGTGACCCGTGAGTAGTACGTGATGCGACTGGTGGCTTAGTGACACGACAACGTGGTGACCCGTGAGTAGTACGTGGTGCGACTGGGGCTTACGACTGGTGACGCGACTGGTGGCTTAGTGACACGACACGTGGTGACCCGTGAGTAGTACGTGATGCGACTGGTGGCTTAGTGACACGACACGTGGTGACCCGTGAGTAGTACGTGATGCGACTGGTGGCTTACTGACACGACACGTGGTGACCCGTGAGTAGTACGTGGTGCGACTGGTGGCTTACTGACACGACACGTGGTGACCCGCGAGTAGTACGCAGTGCGACTGGTGGCTTACTGACACGACACGTGGTGACCCGTGAGTAGTACGTGGTGCGACTGGTGGCTTACTGACACGACACGTGGTGACCTGTGAGTACATGGTGCGACTGGTGGCTTATGACAGACACGGTACCTGTGAGTAGTACGTGGTGATGGCTTACGACACGACACGAATGACCTAGTATACGCACTGGTCTTATAACACGAACACCCGTGAGTAGTACGTGATGCGACTGGTGGCTTACTGACACGACACGTGGTGACCTGTGAGTAGTACGCGGTGCGACTGGTGGCTTACTGACACGACACGTGGTGACCTGTGAGTAGTACGTGGTGCGACTGGTGGCTTACTGACACGACACGTGGTGACCCGTGAGTAGTACGTGGTGCGACTGGTGGCTTACTGACACGACACGTGGTGACCCGTGAGTAGTACGTGGTGCGACTGGTGGCTTACTGACACGACACGTGGTGACCCGTGAGTAGTACGTGATGCGACTGGTGGCTTACTGACACGACACGTGGTGACCCGTGAGTAGTACGTGGTGCGACTGGTGGCTTAGTGACACGACACGTGGTGACCTGTGAGTAGTACGTGGTGCGACTGGTGGCTTACTGACACGACACGTGGTGACCCGTGAGTAGTACGTGGTGCGACTGGTGGCTTACTGACACGACACGTGGTGACCCGTGAGTAGTACGTGGCGCGACTGGTGGCTTACTGACACGACACGTGGTGACCCGTGAGTAGTACGTGGTGCGACTGGTGGCTTACTGACACGACACGTGGTGACCTGATGACTGACACGACACGTGGTGACCCGTGAGTAGTACGCAGTGCGACTGGTGGCTTACTGACACGACACGTGGTGACCCGTGAGTAGTACGTAATGCGACTGGTGGCTTACTGACACGACACGTGGTGACCCGTGAGTAGTACGTGATGCGACTGGTGGCTTACTGACACGACACGTGGTGACCTGTGAGTAGTACGTGGTGCGACTGGTGGCTTACTGACACGACACGTGGTGACCCGTGAGCAGTACGTAGTGTGACTGGTGGCTTACTGACACGACAAGTGGTGATCCGTGAGTAGTACGTGGTGCGACTGGTGGCTTACCGACACGACAGAAGTGTGGTGATCCGTGAGTAGTACGCAGTGCGACTGGTGGC